>JADRCH010007388.1:939382-959669 GCA_019843965.1 Rhynchomys soricoides | reverse complement strand
CTCTCTCTCTCTCTCTCTCTCTCTCTCTCTCTCTCTCTCTCTCTCTCCCCTCCCTCTCTTAATTCTTCTCTTATATAATACATGCCAACCACAACCCCTCCTCCCAACCTCATCTCCCCTCTCCCCTCTCTTTATCAACAGTTCCTCCATTTCCCTTCAGAAAAGAGCAGACCTCCCAGGGAGAACAACTGAACATAGCAAAACAAGCTACAATAAGACTAGGTACAAGCTGTCATAGCAAGGCTGAACTAGGCAACACAGTAGGAAGGAAAAGGTCTCATGAGCAGGCAAAAGGGTCAGAGACAGCCCCTACTCCCACTAGTAGGTGTCCACAAAAATACTTAGCTGAACAGCCATATGTACATGCAAAGAGCCTAGGTCAGACCATACGGGCTCTTTGATTGTTGGTTCAGCCTCTGTGAGCCCCTATGAGCCCTACTTAGTTGAGTCTGTGGGCCTTATTCTCAACCCCTCTGGCTCCTACAATCCTTTTTTTGCCCACTTCTATGTGGTCCCCCAAAATCTTCCTGATGCTTAGGTGTGGGTCTCTGCATCTGCTCCCATCAGTTGCCAGAGGACACCTCTCTGATGATGATGGGACTATCTAAGAAAGGAACTCAAAGCAATTCCACTAAAATTAGAAACAAGACAGGCTGTCAACTCTCTCTCTATCTATTCAACATAGTACCTGAAATTTTAGCTAGAACAAAAAGACAACTGAAGGAGATCAAGGGGATACAAATTAGAAAGGAAGAAATCAAAGTATTGTTATTTGCAGATAAGATGATATTTTATATAAGCAACTCCAAAAGTCCTACCAGGGCATGCCTACAGCTGATAAACACCTTAGTGATGTGGCTGGATACAAGATTAACTCAAAAAATCGGTAGCCCTCGTATATACAAATGACAAACAGACTGAGAAAGAAATCAGGAAAACGGCATCTTTCACAGTAGCCTCAAAAATGCAAAATATCTTGGGGTAACTCTAACCAAGAAAGTGAAAGACCTGTATGACGAGAGCTTCAAGTCTTTGAAAAAAGAAATTGAAGATGATATCAAAAGATTGAAAAATCTCCCATGCTCATGGATTGATAGGATTAATATAGGAAAAATGGCCATCTTACCAAAAGCAATCTACAGATTCAACACAATCTCTATCAACATTCCAACATAAACTAGTGTTCTGTTATCAAATGCTCTTCTCTTAAATTCTGGCAACTTGTATCAGTCTCCACACAAAGGCCAGTCTGCTTTCTTCACAGAGGCAACATTTGTACTTTAAGAGCCTACAAATAGTACCCAGATATCTTTTATACTGGGTATACTGGCGACCTACAAGTCCTTACGCTCTAGAAAAAGCAGTCATCCTTAGTAAGTGCATTAGCTTTTTGTGTGACTTTTCACAACTTCATATAGAAAAGCTAACTTCCAGAATGAACAGATATTAAACATTGAACTTAATATCTAGAGGGATTATTGAAGGCAGTGCAATCACTATGTCAACAGTCTCATCTATTTTAATACAGAATGGGCTAAATTTTACATGTTTAACTTTTCCTGGTGTTCTTTCAGGTGGGAGAAACGGTTTGGGGATAAATGTTAGGCATAAGCAGAAGAGATTGAAGAAAACCAAAGAACCCAAATTATTGACATCATCGCTCAAGTCAACAACAACCAATTATACTTTCAAATCTATAGGATCTATATCCAGCACTCCTTTAGAAATAAACTTCCCAAATGGTAAAGCACAAGACACTTTGGTTTGCATTTGTATTTCAGAGATACTTAATCTTGAATCTTAGATAATACTTCTCCCTCAAAACAAGTACATATTTCATATATAATATAATTAATATTTATTATATGTTATGATAATATGTAGTATAATACAATATAATACCTATGATATATATCCAGGTAAGCACTAAATATAATCTATATTGTAACTATATGTAGATCTATGTGATTTTCCGTAGCTACATGGAGCTACATATATTTGGACTCATTCTTAGCTGAGAAAGAATGTATAGACTGATAAGCTGTTAGATTAATGGGGATGAGAAGAGACAGAGGTTTACAAACTTCAAAGGCTCTTCAAGTTATCACAGACTGTTGAAGCCAGAAAGAACCCTAGTCATACCCCAGTTCAATTATCTCATTTTATATAGAGAGAAACTTAATCATGGTAAAGGTGCTCATGAACGGTCACTAAGAGCATTGGCAGCAGACTGAGCCAGAAGTCAGGTCTTGTGGCTTTCATGGCTACTGCCTCCTGCTACAAATACCCTTGAGTTACTACCACAGGAATCGGTGCTTGTTGGTGGAGACAAATGTTTAGCTGAGGATGGGGTGCTGGGAGGGGATTGCTGGGAAAGGATGGGTCTACAAGCTAAAAATGGAAAGTCTTCTCAAAAGAAAGAAGAAAAAACAACAGAAGGAAAGTAAAGACGGATGGAGAAATTTTGAAAATTGTAAGTTAAAAGCTGGGCCGAGTGGCACGTGCTAATCATTCCAGCCCTTAGGAGACTTACAGGAAGATTGTCCCAGATTTGAGACTAGCCTGGACTATGGAATGAGGCCCTATCTTGAAAACCTGAGGTGGGGGGAAGCAAACACCTTAAGTTGATGCTATGGTGACTGCATTCTTTTCTACTTGGACCATGATGCAATAGCTCATGTTTGCCTTTCTAAGCCCAAACTCAGCTTCAGTTCCACACATACACAGATCAGCTTAGACACCCTGACTCTGGTCGACCTGTCACTTCTCAGAGCTAACGACAGGACTCCATCTCTCACTCCTAATTTTTATTACCCTGACTCCAAAAACTCATTCTATTTTCCACGCCGAAAACTGATTTAGAAACTGCATACTGTGTTTAAAAGGCCCTTGGCTTAAGATCGGGCTGTGTCTTAAACTCTTCTACCTGCTTAGAGCTGAATTCTTTAGGTCCTTGATATGTATAACTACCAGTTAACTGTAGGTCTGGGTGAGCAAACAAGACTGGTTGAATCACACTATATAATCTTAGCCTCCATCGTTGTATGGAAACGTTAGGGGTATCCATGAAACAATCTTTCCTTAGCCACTGGTACTCATCACACTATGGCCAGCTTACTACAGATATTTATCTCTCTTCTTGGAACCCTAGAAAGTCATAGTACCGAGAGTTCCTGTGATGTGGAATCCCCTTAGTAATGAATAGTTGAGGCCAATTGGGAAACAACAGTTTTGCAAAAAGGATCCAGGGACATCTTCATTCATTAGCAATATGTATCACAAATGGACACATTTTTTTCTTCAGAGGAAACAGTAGCAAATACTTGCTGGAAAATCCTGATGCTCTTATACCTAGCAAGAATCCTGCAGAACCAAGAGGCCCAAGGCCTGTTTCAAAGTGCTCATAGATTATGACTGTTGCTCTGCGGGAAGACATATGTACCTGTTGCTCAGACAGAATGAGCTCATCTCCCTCACACTTATGCTAACAGTCTATTTTTTCATAACTTTCATTTTTTTATACTTCATTACATCACATCATTCCATGAAATTTTCATATGCTTCTTCCTTGTGCAAAATCCTTAATACTGCTAGCTTAAATGTTCTTTGTTTTCATTTAGGTGACTTTGATGGCAGTCCATATACGTTCTCTTCCCTGAGTTGTGAAGGTACACCTACCTTTATAAGAAGAGCATTGCCTGCAGAAATCAAAACAAATTCCATTCAGAAACAAAGATCATTTTCCATAAATGTCAGCAGAGATGCTCACCTGATTCCCAGCCCTGGACTGGGGGAAATGTTCAATTTGTGAATCAAATCTGCTTCTACCTTGTATTCTGAAGATTGTTTTTTTAGAAGAGGCAGAATAAAATCATATTTAAGAAATATCAGCCTTGGAGTAATTCTTCTCTTCAGTGTTGTTTTTCATTAAAAAAAAAAAACTTTTAAAATTAAAGATATTGTGATAGAAAGAAGACAATGAAGAAAAAGAGTCTTTCAAGGTTTATTTATTTATTATTTTTTATGAGTATGAGTGTGCACCTACATGAATGGATGTGTGTCACATACATAAGGGGTCCTTTAGAGGTCAGAAGATGGCTACTGATCCATTGACATTGGAGTTACAGGTGTTTTATGAGCCACCTGTGGGTGCTGGGTGCTGAACCTGGGTCCTCTGCAAGAGCAGTAAATGCTACTGTTAACTGGTGATCCACCTCTCCTCCCCCAGTGTTTTGGTTTTTTTTTTTTTTCATTTGTTTTTAAAGAGGAAATTGACATGTATGTATAAAACATTAAGGGAGAAGTATCCATAACACTGGAGGTTTGGTTTAAAACTGCTAAGTGTATGTCCTAAAACAAACAAGCAAACCAACCAACCAACCAAGGCCAAGATCTGTATTTGCCCAGTCCTGAGAGGCAAACAATGTTAAGTGACCAAAGTTTCTTCTGTGGCTGGATACCCATAAAAGAAGTAGGTAGGAAAGTCACAAGGTCAGAGCTTCTGACCTTTCTTATTTGCCTGTCATTAAAAACAAACAAATAAAAAACACCTCCAGTAAAACAAAACTAAAATATTCAGCATTCTAGTTTTCCTCTCTCTCTCTCTCTCTCTCTCTCTCTCTCTCTCTCTCTCTCTCCTTTTTTTTTTCTTTTTTTCTTTTTGTTTTTCGAGACAGGATCTCTCTGTGCAGCCCTGGCTGTCCTGGAACTCACTCTGTAGACCAAGCTGGCCTCGAACTCAGAAATCCGCCTGCCTCTGCCTCCTGAGTGCTGGGATTAAAGGCGTGCGCCACCACTGCTCGGCTCTAGTTTCCCTTTTGAATATAACCGTGTATATAAACATGTTCTGTGTAAAGGGTGAATCATCCATTCACACATACAATGATTCCATGGTGGAGACTACTTCTCAGTGGGGAGCAAGCTGGGTCTTGATGAGTGTAACAGAACAGGAACTAATGGAAGCTCTTGGCTTTCCATAAGAAGTGAGTGATAGATCAGGGCAAGCGTTATGGAAGGGCCTTGGACAAGGAAGAACCATGTTAACATGGGAAAACGAGCAAATAAAGCCAAGTCCCATGGCTTTGTGTTCTGTGGCTAAGCAGGATGAGAGACCTTTTGTATTTGTTGGGGGTAGGTTGCATGCCTCCCCCACCCCCACTCTCTCTGTGTGTGAAAAGACATATAACCAAAGTGCCCTGAATGTTATATGTCTTTGAGATTGATAGAATTAGGTTACCGTCACCCAAAAATACAATTAAGATTTGGTTGCAATTCGGAAATCCAAAATACTACTACCAGCACCATCAACAAAATAACCTATACAGATGGGCAGTTTTTAACCAGCATTCGGAAAGCAGAGACAGGTGGATCCCTGAGTTCAAGGCCAGCCTGGTCTACAGAGCAAGTCCCAGAGTGGCCAGAACTACACAAAGAAACATTATCTTAAACAAACAAACAAACCCACAAAACAAAACACATCAAAACCCCCAAACAAAGCCAACAACAAAACCAAACCAAACAAACAAAAACCAACCTATGTATTCTGTAAATAATTTGATGGGGGGCGGGTCTTTTGGCTATAAAATGTCTGCAGTTGTATTTATTGTCAACAAGTAATAGGATCTTGTTTGTTCTCCTGTTCCTGGGATGATGAATGCAAAGCTCACCTCTAATGCCTTGATATACTGTGACAAACAGGAACATTATTTTATGTAAGAGTTCATAAGTTCTGTCATGACTCCTCTTGTTAATTAGCAAAAACAAATAAGCAAACAAAACAACAACAAAACTAACTTTCAGAAAAGTAGATGTCTGGATTTTATGATTTCTCCCTCTTGGGCCACAAAATGGTTTATTCTTTAATGAAGACAGAGCAAAGAAATTCTGGAAAAGAAGTCCCAGAGTCTTTACACTGCTTCCAATCAGCAGTCAACATTCAAAGTATTCCTTTCAGTTGGCCGGAAAGTTAGTCTACTACCTTTAGCAGGTGTTTGACTAGAAAGACCAGCACCCATACTGCAATAGAGAATGACATGGATGTGGTGGAAGACAAGTGGTTCGTGGGAAGAAAATGGCGCAGGGTCTAGTTGGGCTGGAAGTGGAGAGTGGGCAGCTTAGGGAAAGCAAGGCTCCAGTTCCAGTGCTACAGGCAAATGCTCATAATTTAGCCCTGGGTAACAAACTTACAAAACCTGTTACAGCCGCAGGGCATGTGATCTGGCTTCCCATTCTGTTCTGTGCCTGTGGGCGTGCTGGCAAAAACAAAGTGGTACTAAACACTAAGGTTCAAGAGGTTCTTTACTAGGATTCCAGCTTTTGCTGTTTTTATTTTCCCCCAGAAATCCAAACGGTAACCATGGCTATCCGGGATGGTTCATCTACCCTTCATCTGGGGATATGGGAAGGGGGTGTAGTAAAATGGCCGGAGAAGATAAGCGTTCTATTTATATTGTCAACAGCTCAAGCTTATGGTTAATTGGTGTCTTCCTAGCCTTTACTTTTAAGCAATTGGGAGACACAGAGTCTGGAACACTAGAGAAAGATACAGGTTATACTGATGCTGATTAGGTAAAATAAGTGAAGGAGCATAAATTCACACTTACAACGCCCAGCACATCATAGTCATGGGTACTTTATATTTTTCACGTGTGTATCAGGCTATCTATGACTGAATGGTGTGAAACTGTGAATGAAGGAGAAGGAGGAGAGACAGTACCCTTGCTACTTCACAAAGCAATGTTTTTCCAAGACGAGAACACTACTGGAGTTCTTTTCCAAATACTCAAGGGTTGAGAGTCCTTGACAGTCACTGAGATAGGAACAGATGGTATGTCATCCTTCCTTAGCTGTTATGTTTAAATGAGTGGGCATGGGGTGACAACGATAATTGCTTTCACCAATTTCTGCCAGATTAGGTCAATGGATAGATTCTGTTTGCTTCCCCTTATCTGGAAGTGTGGGCAACTTTATCTTTTCAATGTGTCCTTAGAAATTTCCTTTAGAAAGCTGAAGAGGTCGTATCAGTAAGCATTTAGCTATTCTTAACCAAAGTTATAAACTAACATCTTTTATATGGAAGCAATTTCTGCTTAAATAAACAAATGAGTGAGCAATTTAAATTCCCAGATGAACTTTGATATTGGAAAACCGATCTATAATTAAGTTTGATAGTTAGGTCAGCTGTAAAATGAAACAATTACTTTGAGCTCGTATTCTTTACAGTATCTGTATATGTAACTCAACTGACAATAAATAATTATAGTATATGAATTAATACATATGAAAACTATTCATCATTTGATACATTCCATCAAAGGTAGTTGATCGCAATGGTGTTAAAAGTCCTTTCAGCCTGAGGAAATTTTAGATAGATTTCTTCTTGATAATAAGTCCTGAACCCCCTTTTCTTTTTTTATAGAACCTTTGGATTTGTGAATTCTTTCTTTATGTCATTAAAATGTAAATCCTCTGGCAGTCTCTAGAAGCTGATTTGGTTGTTTGTCTTTGCAGTGCTGGGCCAGCACATGGGGCTCTATACAGGCTAGGCAAGTACTCTATGTCAGAATTATATTTGTAGCCCTTGTTTTATCTCCCCTGTATGTATGTATAGTGTTTATGTATGTAGATATGTGCTCCTATTTGTGTAGGTGCATGTTTTGATGTTGATTGTCTTCCTTGATTGTGCCCCACTTTATTTACTGAGGCAGAATATCTAGCTCCCTTTATCAATTCTGGCTGGCCCCATGGATCTCCTGTCTCTGACTCCTAAGTGCTGCTATGGCTGTATTTGAGTTTGAAGGTTCTGCACTATGGTCCTCAAACTTGAATTTGAAGAGCCTTTCCTTAGTCTAACTTTGTAACCTAAGCTGGCCTGGAACTCGTGATCCTCTTCCCTCAGCCTCCCAGGTATTGGAATTGCAGGTGTGAGTCACCATGACAGGAACATATTTTTAAAGATAGACGCCATCCCTTTGAAATGAGTCATCACGAAAGCTGGTGTTTCTATCTCCTAGTCTTCATGGGACATGATGAGCCTAGCTTCCAGTAGATGTTTTTTACAAACACAGATCTCCAAAGCAAATGGACTCAACTTTGTCCAGTGATTTTTCTCTAGCTTGTTGCAGCACTTAAAAACTCCTTCGGATACTTTTAACAGAGTTGAATTCAAGGTTTCTTTTTTACTATAATAATTCTGATGCCCATACTGTAATAGTCCTAGATAAAATCTTCCTTGCCAGCTTGAAAAATAGTAAGAATGCGTGTATGAAAAACAGTATGGAATTTTCCAGAGTGAGGGTAGTTAAGACTGAGTGAACACATACTTTCCATTAGAAGATAAGCTTCATAAAGGAGCCCTCCCTGTCTGCATGTCCCAGCTGTGCCGTCAGTGCCTCCAGGACAATGCTTCTTGAAATATTCTGAAGTTGCCAGCAACAGAAAACAGTTGTCTCTAAACTGACCGTGTTGTTCGCTTCAGTTCATCAAGCAAACGGACCTTGCTAAAACCATTTTTGCATTTAAACTCATTTGTAGAATAAGGCAGGAAATAGGATATGGGTGGATAAAGCAAGACACTTCCCTGGTTTGGGCCTTGAGGACACACCGAAGCCTGGCTTGAGTTTGTGCGGCCTTGTGGGAGAGCCTAAGCCTGGCTCGAGTTCTGAGATCTGTCTCAGTCACTTCTGTATGGAGTGACTCAGCAAGACCTGTTTGGCCCTTCCTCTGCCCTGCCAGTTCTGATGTGGAGCTTTGCCATTGGCCCTGTCAGTTACCCCTTACCCTCCATCTCCCTTCCCCGCCTCCTATGTCATCTCTTCCATCTCTTAGGGCACATACCTAAGTGCCCTCCCCCTTGCCTTCTCTATATAAGCAAGTGCCTAGTTTAATAAAGTAAGTTCCTGCTTCGACAAGACTTCCTGCCTGGCGTGTTTCTTTGGGGCCGTTGACACACTCACCATCCCACTCAGCTCCGGACAGACTCTGCTGGACCAGGTTCTCTCCTCTAGCCTGGACCTGCTGGCAAGAAGCTGACACCACATTACTAGTTTAGACTCAGTCCTAGGGGACTGTGTCTGAACAACTGAACTGTGCTATACTAAACAACGAGTAGGGAATGGGGCACCAAAACCTTCAGGGGCTTTTCAGGTTTGATAATGGTAGGGGGAAAACCTTTCTATTTATTGTCCCTTGAAGAATACTTACAGCGTAGAAGGCGTTCTACAAGAAACTGGGAGTAATGTTGGATGTGAAGAAGGAGGTAGGGCTTGGTGGTGTCTCGGTGGTGGACACACTTCTTTAGGGAGGGGAAGACTGCATAGATGAGACTCTTTCCCAACCCCTCTGAGGTCTCATTCATGTACTCCTTTGCTTTTCTAAGACAGAGGTGAAGCACGAGGTACTGAGCAGGCTAAAGGGTTTAACATAAGCATATTGGTATATGAGAGAAGAGCGCTCATTAGAAAAGTTGATCCAGGTGGAGTGTGGTGGCTCAAGTCTGTGATCCTGAACTTGGTAGGCAGAGACATGACAGTTGCCACATGTTTGAGGCCAGCCTGGTCGACATGGCAATTTCCAAACATGCCAGAGTTACATAATGAGAAGAAAGGAAGACAGGAAGAAGGGAGGGAGGGAGGGAGAGAGAGAGAGAGAGTGAAAGAGAGAGAGAGAGAGAGAGAGAGAGAGAGAGAGAGAGAGAGAGGTGATCTTCAGAGATCTGTGGCACCAGCATATGAAAACATGCTTATTTGTTTGTCTTCGTTGCTGCCTTGCCACAGCTCTTAGTGCTAGTTCAAACCAAAGCAACCCTTTTAAAGCTCTTCTCCTGATAGCCCCAAAAGGTGTTTTGTAAGAGTTTCCCTAAATGCCTGATCCTTTTAGAGGCCTTCAGCTTGGGTTAGGAAAAGCTGTTCTTGCAGACCGAGAGCTAGGAGGAGTGCTGCATACCTCTGTGCTAACAGCATAGTACTCCCAAAGTGAGAGTCAGAGAAAGGTGGGAGGCAGGTGCCATTCAGGGCCCTGTATCAGACAAGTCTTGTTTGCTGTATGTTAAAGTGGACTCAAGCCAGTGCATGGGGTTGCAGGCCTATAATCCAGGAACTGTAGAGGATATGACAGGAGATGGGTAAGTTCAAAGGTCTGCCTGCATGCCAGCAATACAGAGTAAGTTCCATGCTATCCTTGGCTAAAATGCAAGGTCTTGGACAGCCAGAGCTATATAAAGAGATTTTCTTAAAAAGAAAAACAAACAACACCAAAAACAAGTGTTGCTGATATATAGTTTACAAAGAGCCCTGGCTTCAATCATTAGGACAGAAAAAGAGATTACAACAACAACAACAACAACAACAACAACAACAACAAACTGGCTCCAAAAAATCAATAAGAAACTGTGACTTCAAATATTGAAAATACTTTCTCATCTAAATGCACAGGGAACACACAGGTGTTTCCTGAGCATATGCAGTCCTGTGAAAACTATGATATAGACTGAATACAAAGTTTGGACTGGTAAATTTCCAGGTTTCTAAGATTTGCCTATATTAACTTCATGTTTGTTTTCGAAAGTTGAGGACTTTTGCTTACATCCTGTATTATTTAGAGGTGAAGGGGGGCAAGACTGAAGGCTGTGGTACATTTGTAGGGTGACAGCACTCAAATCAGGGAACAAGGTAGATAGATGGTTAGATACTTATCTCCTTCAAATTGTTATCCAACTCATCCATCATGCTCAGTTGGTTGTGGGGAGCAATGGGACTCAAAATGGAAAGGAATCTCAGTTGCAGTGAATTTTGATGAAGGTCTAGTTCATGCAAGAAAGATTGTTTTTGAATTCTCAGCCCACAAACCCCCAGAAGAATAGACACTTTAGCTGCAGCTACAAGGAAAGAATAAAGATCCAGTAAAAAATAAAATCTTCAAACACTGGTTGTGGGGGGGGGGGGGGGGGAGAGAGAGAGAGAGAGAGAGAGAGAGAGAGAGAGAGAGAGATACATTAGAGTGACCATATTTTCCTTACCTATATTACCTTATAAATCAGATTGTGGACTTGAGTCACGGAACTATTTCCTAGCATAAGGGCTGGTGAATGCACAGCAAGGGAGGGAGAGCTGCTCTCTCTTCTCTTTGCTTCCTCTAGACTCTAATTCAGAAATGGAACAGATAAAATTCAGATAAATGTCTAGTGATGTTTGAGATTATTTCAATATGTTATCTAATGAAGAATGGCATGCTGATTGCTATGGGTATTTTTTTATGCCCAGTCCTAAACTAAGCTCCTTAAATGAGTATGTAGTGGCATAAAAGTCACAGTTCTATCCATAAAAGCAGGCACTGCCCTTGAAGTGATAACATATCTACATCTGCAACAATTTCTCCAAAGTAGCATTTGTTAACTCTTTAAATCGTGTGGTAGAGACTTTTAGGCATAACTCACTCTAGCTTTTCAATTAGTCATCTCATTGGAGAAGTATTAATTAGTCACACACCGTGTTCAAGGCATTGGAAAAGGCAGACAAAGCCTGTACAATTGTCTAGGAAGTAGACAATTAGATGTGAGAATACAGTGTGTGATACTCTCATACGCCATTATGAGAGGTTTTAATTAATACTAATTAGTACAACAGGCAGAAGATTAACAGGTTCTGTCCATTTGGAAAGTCTGAAGTTTCTAATTGACTTAAATATACCCTATGACCCAACACTTCCACTCCTGTGCACATATCTTAGAGAAACGAAAAAAGGGACTTGTAAAAATATTTACATGCAAATTCATAATAGCCCCAACAGACAAACAATTCAAATAAGCTCATGATAAAGGCCAATTTGTGGGACATTCATGCGGGAGGATATTGCATAGCAGTAAACAATGAACTACGGCTGAATAGGACAATATGAATAAATACAAACTGGACAATGTCAAAGAAGCTAGACACCAAACACTTTTTATAGGATTTCATTCATTTGAACAGGCAAAACCTATGAAGGATTAAATAAGTCAGGGTAGTTGTGACCTCTGGGGAAGACATATATATTGGAAAAGCTACAGAAGGAAACCTTCTGGAGAAATAGAAATGGCAAATAGCTTTACATAGATCATAGCTACACAAGTATGTGTATATGTAAAAATTCATCCAGTATTTGAGTATTTGCATACTCAAAATACTGCATTGTATCATACAAATTGTTTTTCAATTAATAAGCAGAGGTGGAAAACATTTTGAGCATGCCTCAGTAGTGCACACACGAACTTTAATGTATAATATAGATTTAGGTTGGAAATCCCACGTCTAGCACTGTATCTAATCACAAGGATACAAAAATTTGTGGTAAAGGTTATTTATTGCAACCTTGAGGTAATGAAAACTGAAAAGGAAAGATCATTAAATCTCAGATGTAGCATAGAATAATAGCACATGGCCAACAAAAGACTGAATTACCAAAATGTGGTTTATAACTCAAAGATATGCATAATGTATTTTCTGCAAAAGAAAATTTTCAATATGGTACATTACATGATAAAGTGTATGTATAAATGAAACATATGTATATATGTATATCCATATATATACACACAAAAATCTGTAAACATGCATATATCATAATTAATAGCTGTTTACCTCTCAAGATAGAAATTAAAGCAATATTTTGTATTGCTTTTTTTTTTTTTTTTTTTTTTTTTTTGGTTTTTCGAGACAGGGTTTCTCTGTGTAGCCCTGGCTGTCCTGGTATTGCTTTAATTTTGATATCGGGAACCTTAAAGTTGTATAATGTTAACATTTAGTGATAAGAAGATTATATACGGTGTAATGAGTTTCCTTGAGAGATAGTAACAGTAGAAGACGGCTGTTGAAAAAGAAGACAAATTCAATCCATTCACAAAGGATTTCGAGATGCCTCAGGGATGCGTAGGTAGGGATGTTAAGAAAGAAGCCAGCTGTGTAAGTCTGTAGCAGAGAAGACCAGTTAGGAATGGGGACAGAGATATTGGTAATATACACGTCAACCAAAGCCACAATGAGATTTCAAGGGGGTGAATCATGAAGAGAACTGATAGAAATGAGCTTGTCCTGAAACAGAGAACAATGAGAAACAGGTCTAGGTAGATCAGCCTGGGAAAGGGCACCTTGAAAGACAGGCCAGAGAAGTAGTCAGATGAACTAGGAGAAAGAGATGCTTTATAAACCAGGGAAAGAGTGATTTGTAACAGATGATGTGCTCACTCAATGGTGACAAATGCTGCTGAGGGTGTAAGTCCTCTATGGAGAGAAATGTGGTTTCTGGCTTTAGCCACAAAGGAACTTTGATGGGATCAGACACCATTGAATAGTGGTGGTGGGTGCAAGGTTAAATATAGTTCGTTGTGCAGCTGTAGCTACTAAGTTGCTGGGTCTTGGAGAAAGGTCTGGGAGAAATGTGGCTTCTGGCTTTAGCCACAAAGGAACTTTGATGGGATCAGGCACCATTGAATAGTGGTGGTGGGTGCAGGGTTAAATATAGTTCGTTGTGCAGCTGTAGCTACTAAGTTGCTGGGTCTGGGAGAAAGGTCAATGGGTGGAATTGAGGTTAAGAGAAACTTTGACTCTAGCTTTTAAATTGGCATAGAAGCCAGGTGTGGTGGCATATGCCTTTAATTCCAGCACTTGGGAGGGATACCTATGAGTTTGAGGCCAGCCTGGTCTACAAAGTGAGTCCAGGACAGTCAGGGCTATTACTCAGAGAAACTCTGTCTAAAAACAAAAGAAAAAATGGCTTAGAAAGTATTATGTATCAGAATAACAAAGACAGCTTTTAAAAATATAGTATTAAAATCAGTGAGACCCAAACAATTTCCCAGGATCATATAGAAGCAGTTAGTGGAGATAGAGACTAGATCTTGTTAGTGATAGAATTTAGCCAGCAGAACAATGATACTGATGCTGTGTGTAGCTGGATTCCTCTTACACAGAAAGTAGGCACCCCCATTGTGACAAGGAAGGAGGCAAGGGTAGGCATAGATATAGGCAAATTTATAGATTGGTAATAAGAATTCCAGAGAGCACTCATCTGATAAATTCTGTTTTCTCTCTAAAGCTGGAGGCAGGGTAACCTGCTGAGAAAGGGGGAAGAAGTGGTGTGATGGAAAAGGCTGAGAATAGCTGCCATGGAGAACACAGGGAAGATCCAAACACAAACACACTTGAAAATCCTCCTTAAGGATCTGCTGGAAGGTGGAGACCGTTGTTTGGGCAATTTGGGTGTAGGGTGTCCGTTTTCAGAAGTGAGGGCAGATGTGGAATGTGATGTCAATAGATTCAAATAACAACTTAAGTCAAATGTGGTCGCTCACACCTGTATTCCCAGCACTTAAGTAGGCTGAAGCGTGAGGATTTCCATGAGTCCTAGGCCAGCATAGATTGTATAGTGAGTTTGTAGGCCAGTGTGGGTCACAGAGTGACAGCACATCACACACACACACACACGAACAAACCTATGCATGGATGCACATGCACGTGCACACACATGCCACATGCATTCACACACTCTCTCTCTCACACACACACCTACATTTACTCATGCATGCATATCATCACCACCACACTAATTCAGTAAAGATGCTAAAAATAATGGTACCAAACAAGGCTACCTGCTAATTATTGCCTCAGCTGAGGAGTTTGGACTTCAGCCCATCACCCAAAGCTCTATGGCATATTGGGGCAAAGAAGACCGTGGCAGACCATTCTCATCACTGCTCCGTAGCTGCTCCCCTCTCATCCTCTCACTTACAATTCTTTTCCAAATCAGAATGCCTCACACTACAGCATTATTTATGGTGATAGAGAGTTGCAGACAATGTGACATCCATCACCGAGAATGGATGCTTAAAGTATGGTAGATGCCCATTCTGGAGTCGTTTGCAGCATCGGAAACAAAGGATTAGTTGTAAGAGCAGCATGAATAGATTTTTTTAAAAATGTCATGATGGCTAAAAAGGAGCAAGAAATGCAATAATATACATGGGAATAGTACCTCACATACAACAAAATCATCCTTTAAAAATGATAATGAACATTTAGTAGGAACATATGCAGATAAAATATAGTCATTAAGCAGAAGAGATGAGTTGCTAATGAGAGAGCAAGGAGAATTTGAGTGAAGTGTGAGGATGACAGGAATAAATAAGTTAAACAAGATACCAATGATGATAAATGTGCCATGAGCTGAGTTTGATGAATTCAACACTTTGCACATAAGGCACCAACTAAATGCAGAGATAAATAAATGAATCAAATGCTTGCCTAGCCTGTTGTAGACTTTGTTGAAAGCAACACCTTTATCTTTAACCAAGCACAACAACCTGGCACAGGATCAGGGCTAGAGGAGAATGGAAAGGCTGGCATGGGCTGACCCTCAACTAGCACTTAGGTTTTCAGCTTTATTGATGTGTTATTAATAACTAAAAACTGTGAGTGTAAGATATATACAACATGACATTTTAATCCATTTATTGTTGAAATCATAGCCATGATCAAGACAATTAAAATGCTCCATTGTCACATTGTTGCTTTCTTCATGTGATAAAACGACTTAAGATCCATTTCTTTCAAAGATTTAGTGTGTATGTGTGTTGGCTCCTTGTCAGCAGGTCCAGACTAGAGGAGAGAACCTAGTCCAGCTGGGTCTGTCCGGGGCTGAGTGGGATGGTGAGTGTGTCAATGGCTCAAAAGAAACACACCAGGTGGGGAGTCTTGTCAAAGCAGGAACTCACTTTATTAAACTAGGCACTTGCTTATATAGAGAAGGCAAGGAGGTGGGCACCTAGGTATGAGAAGAGATGATGTAGAAGGCAGGGAAGGGTGACTGACAGGGCCAATGGCAAAGCTTCGCATCAGAACTGGCAGGGCAGAGGCAGGGCCAAACAGGTCTTGCTGAGTCACCGCATACAGAAGTGACTGAGACAGATCTCAGAACTCGAGCCAGGCTTAGGCTCTCCCACAAGGCCACACAACCTCAAGCCAGGCTTGGGTTTGTCCTCAAGGCCCAAACCAGGGCCAAAATGGGGCCCAACATATGTGTGTGAGCACATGGGCGCATGAGTACACGCACACACACATGCACAGATGCCTAAAGAGGCCAGAGGCATCAGATCCCCCTTGTAGCTAGAGTTACATGTAATTGTGAGCTGCTCCACATGGGTGCTGGGAATAGAACTTAGGCCCTTACTCTTAACCATTAAACCATCACTCCTGGCTTCCCCCCACTCTTTGAGTTAAAGTCTCACTATGTAGCTCTGGCTACCTGGAATTCTCTATGTAGATCAGGCTGAACTCAAACTCACAAAGGTCTACCAGCCTCTGCCTCTGAGTACAGCGATTAAAGGTGTGAGCCAACAAGATCCACACTTAAGTACTCTTGTTATCAAAGTTCAAGTATATAATATGATGGCATTAACTATAATCAGTAGGCTGTACAGTAGAGCCTCAAAACTGATTCAGTCTGTACCTGGAAATATGTTTCTTAGATCAGTGCTTTCTCGTTTTCTATAACCCCAGGCCCTGCTGTATCACACTTTCTAAGGTCCGTTTTCATAAATTCCATTCTTTTCAGATTCTACATGTAAATGATATCACACAGTGCTTTTCTTGCAACATCTGGCTTATTTTCTTGAATAATACCATTCAGATGCACCCATGCTGTTACAAAAGACAGGAATCTCTCTCTCTCGAAAACAATTTCACTCTGTCCCCCCTCATCTTCTAACTCCTTTCCACTCCTGCTGACCCTTCTTTCTTCAACTAGTTCTCACAACTATGTTCACATCATTTCTGGTGCACATCTTGTGCAAGAAGCCATTGCTGTGGTCATGATTCAGTAGCCATGCCATTTCAGGAAGGCAGAATTTATGGCACTCTTCTTCATTCTGTTGTGTGCATACAGGATAGTTTCTTTGTTGTTGGATATTTAAGTTGTTTCCATGTCCTGGCGGTTGTAACCAATGCTGCTATAAACATGGTTCATGAATGGAGCTCTTTCCCAAGCTGGTTGGATTTCTGGTTGATGAATTCGCAAGCTTGGGATTACTCGGTCATATGGTAGTTCTAATTTTCATCTCACCACGTGTTTTGTTTTGTTTTGTTTTGTTCCACTGAAGAAACTGGGGACTAAATAGGAAAACAACTTAGTCAAAGTCACTCATTTAATTGCAATATTTGGACTGGAGCCAAGTGTCTACTGCTCCGTTCCCTGTGAACATTTGGGGAGATTTGGAAGAAACCTCATAGGTTTTGTGCTTATTGCTTGGTTGTTGTTCACTTCTTAAGTAGACACAACTCCAAGCTATGGTTTCCACCTCCTTAATTATACTTGAAAAATAGAAACCAAGTCTGGGAAACAGTGTGCTCTTCCACTCTGCTTATAAGAAGGACATATTCAAGCCATGAACACTGACCCAGAGCTGAGTGCTCCTCTTTTACCCTAGCAATTTTTTGTAGTCTATGTTCAAATTTTTATTTTCATTGTGTTGATTTATGGAGTGCTGTGTGATAAACTGGGGTCATAGGTAGTGTACAATGACTTAACATTCCCATATTAAGCATAAAATGCTTAGCATAAGGTAGCTGGATATGTTTATAAGGTATAGGCAATCAAGTTTTCCTAACAATTCTTTTCAATCTAGGCCACAATTTTGAATGCTAGACTTTTAGTCAGTCCAATGGAACGGCTTTTAAAGGTTTAGTTAACAAGTTGGTCTTAATAATAAAGCCAGCCCTAGTTTACTAGAGCAAGGCCTCATGGGGCCTTAGAAACAGGCCTCAGTATTCAATGGCAATTTGTGCTGTAAAGTTTTCTACCTTAATCACACTCACTTCTATACTCATACATAAGTCACACGAGCATCCAATCTTTTTATATACCTCAGTGACATTTTTATGCTTATTAAGCTTTGTAAAGAATGGAACAACTTTATTGAAGTACAATTGGTGTGCAGAGGAAAACTACCTCTTTGTACAATGAAAAGAGTTGAAGCATACAAATACCTGTGATAGCATCACCACAGTCAAAGCAATGGACGTATGAGTCCTGAAGGTTTTCTTGTGCCCCTGCCCCTATTTTGTGATAAGGACATATAACTTGAGAGCTACGCTCTTAAAACCTTTTTGAAGATCACAATACCATATCAATAACAAAATATATGTGCTGTGTTGTGCTGTAGATTTTTAGAACTCATCTGATTAACGTAATTGGTACTTTATATCCTCTGAATACCAACTACTCAATTTACATGTGTCCATCCCAGGCCACTGGTTTGATGTTGTCCTAATATCTCTTTCCCTTTACAATAATCTGAACTCTAGATTATAGTGAATGACCTCCTCAAACCAATGTGCTAATAGTCACCAACCTATCACTTAATGCTCAAACCAATGTGCTAATAGTCATCAACCTATCGCTTAATGTTTGGCTGTAACAACGCATTGCTTTCTTGGTGACAAAAGGGTTTCATACACAGCACACCTTCTGAGAACTAGGGCTCCCTTGAGAAATAGAAAGCAGAAGGGTGGAATCATCAAAAGTATGAGTCTTGGTATCAGAGAAGTTAGGGTTTGAATGCTAGATCTGTCTCTGTATAACAAGCCTTGAGCAAGATACTATAGCTGTCTTGGCCAGCTTTATGTCAACTTTACACAAGCTAGTGTTGTCTGAAAGGAGGGAGCCTTAATTAAGAAAATGCCTCCATAAGATTCAGCTGTAGGACATTTTTGTAATTAGTGATTGATCTAGGAGGGCCTAGCCCATTGTGGGCAGTGCCATCTCTGGGATGGTGATCCTAGGTTAAGAGAGAAGACTAGGGGCAACGTAGAATTCTACTGCAATGGAAACTTCCTAGAATCTACAAGGGTGACCCTAGCGAAGACTCCTAATAATGGAAGATACAGAGCCCAAACATCTCCTCTAACCAGGAAAGGTTTCCAGGGGAGATATTGAGACACGAATCCTGCCAAAAAACCTTTGACCTATAGATTGTCCTGGCCTGAAAGGTGTGCTGGGATAAAGGTGGCACAGAACTTGTGGGAGTGGCCAACCCATGATTGGTCCAATTTGAGACTCATGCCATCAGAAAGAACCCAGACTTGACTGTCTAGATGGCTAGGAACCAGAGGCTGAATAGCCCAGAGGCCTAGAATAGAACCAAACGCAACTGGCAAAACAAACAAACAAACAAACAAACAAGGAAATGATTCCTAATGATATTCTGCTATACTCAAAGACTGGAGCCTAGCGTAATTGTCATCAGAGAGGGGCTCCTTTAAGTAACCGATAAAAACAGATGCAGAGACACACAGCCAACATTAGGTGGAACTTTGGGAATCCCATGAAAGAAAGGGAGGAAGGATTATAGGAACCAGAGGGGTCAGGGACACCACAAGAACAGGGCTCCCAGAGACTGTAGCAAAAGTCAGGAATCCTGTATGGATCTGACTTAGGTCCTTGGCTTATGTGCTACAGTTGTGTAGCTTGGTGTCCTCATGAGACTTCTCCAACAGTGAGAGCAGAGGCTGTTTCTGACTCCTTTGCCTTTTGGGGACCCTTTGTTCCTACTGGGTTGCTTTGTCCAGCCTTGATATAAGTTATGTGGCTAGTCTTATTATAACTGGTTATGTCATGTTTGGTTGATATCCCTGGGAGGCCTGCTCTTTTCTGAAGGGACATGGAGGAGGAGTGGAACTGGGGGAGGAAGGAAGAGAGAGAGGCAGGACTAGAAGGAGTTGAGAAGGGTACTTTGCTCAGTATGTAATATTTGAGAGAAGAAAAAGTAAGTAAATAAATGAAATAACCTTAAGTCATTTCTAAGTTAAATGCTCTCTCTCTCTCTCTCTCTCTCTCTCTCTCTCTCTCTCTCACACACACACACACACACACACACACACAAAGCCAACTGAGCAAGTCATGTGGAGCATGCTAGTAAGCAGCACTCTTTATGGCTCCTATATTAGCTCCTGCCTCCAGGTTCCTGCTCTCCTGAGTTTCTGCCCTCACTCCTTTTGATGATGAACTACTAGATGGAATTATGAGCAAAGCAAAGTTCCCTCCACAAGTTGCTTTTGGTAATGATGTTTCATCACAGCGATAGTAATCCCAACTAAGACAATAGCTTTCTATTATTTATTTATTTATTTATTTATTTATTTACTTATCTGCTCGCTTGCTCTCTCTCTCTCTCTCTCTCTCTCTCTCTCTGTGTGTGTGTGTGTGTGTGTGTGTGTGAGAGAGAGAGAGAGAGAGAGAGAGAGAGAGAGAGAGAGAGAGAGAG
>JADRCH010007388.1:852806-939372 GCA_019843965.1 Rhynchomys soricoides | reverse complement strand
AGAGAGAGAGAGAGAGAGAGAGAGAGAGAGAGAGAGAGAGAGAGAGAAACAGCAACCATGGGAAAGTCAGAAGACAAACTGAGGAAATCAATTCTCCTCTCACCATGTTAACAGATCAGGCTTGGCAGCGTGCGCTCTAGCCCACTGAGCCATCTTATCAGCTCAATATATTTAAACTTCCTAATTCAATCCAACAAACATTTATTGGAGCCTTTATACAACTAGGTACTGTTCTGGGTGCTTGGAACACCAAAGTGAAATGAACCAAGTATGTAAAAATCTCCACCCTCATGAGGCTTGTATGCTGATAGGAAGAAATAAATGACCTAATACAACTAGTACATAGATTGTGAGCTGTGTTTGGCAGGTGATAAATGGCAAGATCTAAAGTACAAGCTGAGCAAGGTAGAGTTTTTACCAGTAGGGTTGTCATGAGCTTGTAGTATTAGATGGAAGTAAACAGGCCTTTTAGAGAAGGAGGCCTTTGGGATAGGGGAGAGGAAACTAACCACATGACTGCATGGTGGACAGATGGGTCAGTGGTGAGATCAAGAGATGAAGAGGTAAGGAGAAGGAGAAAGGTGTTAGTTCTCAATCCTCAGCAAAGAAGCGTGTGTTTTCAGCAGTTCATGATTAATGCAGAGAGCCGTAACTGGCCAAGGTGTGGAGAATAATAGATTACATCATTCTCAGCCCTAAATGGGATATCCGAATTGTACCTCTTCCTCCCAAGGCTCAAGGACCATTGAGGAAGAGTGAACAAAAAGACTGTAAGAGCCAACACTGGTGAGTGTGTACAAGGAAACAATGTCCTCCCAACACAACAGGGCAACCACACACATGTCACATTGCAATCCCAAACCAGACTAACTCCCAGCATGGAGAAGGGAGCTGGGCATGAAGTCTCACCTCTAGCAGACTCATTATTAGTAATTCAGAGTTGCTGAGAAAATTAGAGTCAATTTTCTTTAAGAATATTGCCACTGGTGGGTTGACCATGCTCCAGTGGAAGGCCGCACATTCATGAATGTATAGGAAACACAAAGGAATTTTGGTAGACCTTGGAAAAGATAGGAGAGTGATGGATATGGTTGAAATTCATTGTACAAAATTTTCAAAGAACTTAAAAAAAGAAAAAAAATTACTCCAAGGTGAGTGATGATTTCTAGGCCCATTGGCTAAGACTGTATGTAATGACCTTAAGGTTTCATCTTGAACAATCAGGATGAAGATGCTTCTTACATGTGATATAAATTATTGCATAATTTATTAATTTACAATTTATGCCAAGCCATGTTATGCTATATGTATACAACTTGTTTTAGATTTTAAATGTGGAGCAAGACCATGGAAGTGTTTAGGATGTGTGTTTGGTAGAAAGCCCCATGGAAATGATGGACAGATAGTTGGATACCCAAGTTTAAAGTTCAAGGGTAAAGTTCTGCCTGGAATATAAATATGAGAATCATAGGTATACTGATGGCTTACAAAGTGATGAGACAATATGAAGCTACTTGAAGAGAGGTAGAAACTACTCAGAAAGGAAGAAAAGGAGACTAGGGTTGATCAGCGAAGCTGCAGGACAATGGAAAGAGTGTGGTTTTCTAAAAACTAAAGGAAGAAAATATGTTGAGGACAGAATGATTCGTTCCCTTAAGTGCTGCAGCTCAGCCAAGGAAGATTGCGACTAAGAATGGCCTTATGCATTGAGAATGGCAGCATAGCTGAAACAAATTTTGTTCAGTGATAGAGACAAGAGACTCACCGTCATGACTTTAAGACAGAGGCCATGAGAGGGAGTACAGGCAATTCTTTAATGGCTGCTCTGAATAGGAACAAATAACTGGGAAATAGCTGTGAGATGAAGCTTCCATTTCTTCCTATATTCAAAGGCATGCTAGTATTGCCTATCTCTTCAGGTTATGGGAAAAATGAAAACTTACTCAATAAAGATTTTGAATGCTATGATAATATTTGTAAAGAGTGTATCACACAGTAGATGTACAAAAATGGTAATTATTTTATAATGCCTACACAGCAATTCTAAATATATTTCACCGCTAATGCTTAAAAATATACAGACTGTATTGTCTCAGACCAAGAAATTATTCATCATAGGGGAGCAACAACAACAACAACCTCCTTAGACTAAGTTTTGCTGTAGTGAACGTCAAACCACACAGCTCAGCCATGGCCTCCACAGGATACGTCTGCTGTGATCAAGTCCCAGTTTCCTGGGATACAGTAACTATTTGTAACTACCAGAGGCCTAGGATGTAGCTTCGTTAAAACACAGTCTCTCAAAGTGGGACAGACATGTACACTAGAAAGGATATCATGGGACTGTGACAGGTCATAAGCTGTCACCTCTTTCTTTCATATATATATTACCTTTTCTTTTATCCCTTAATAGTCTGGTTGACTCCACTCCACTGCTGCTGCTGTTCTTGGTGATCATCCCATGGTACTGGCGTTTCCAACACTCTGGGGTCTTCCGCTGCAACTAGGCTTCACCAATAACCTCTCATAGGCTCCCTTCATGGTGCCAAGCCTCAGTTTCTGTGCAGGACCCCTTCAATCCTGGACTGTCAATTGCAACGGAAACTGTGCCTTCACCAATGGCTTTCCCTGGCCTCTCACAGTGCTGAGCTTCAGCTGCTCTCCATGACCTTTTCATGCCTTCAAAACCGGTACCACATGGGTGACTCTTACACATTACCAAGTCCAGCTGCACCATGAGTGTGATGGTTTGTATATGCTTAGCCCAGGGAGTGGCATAATTAGAAGGTATGGCCCTGTTGGAGTGGACATGGCATTGTTGGAGTAGGTGTGTCACTGTGAGTGTGGGCTATAAGACCTTCACCCTAGCTGCCTGGAAGCCAGTATTCTGCCTGCAGCCTTCAGATGAAGATGTAGAACTCTCAGCTCCTCCCGAACCATGCCTGCCTGGATACCGCCATGTTCCTGCCTTGATGATAATGGACTGAACCTCTGAACCTGTAAGGACTGAACATCCCCAAGTAAATGTTGTCCTTATAAGAGTTACCTTGGTCATGATGTCTGTTACAGCAGTACAACCTTAACTAAGACAATGAAGTACAACCTTGGTTGTCTCTGGAACACAGCCTCTTTGTGCTCTCAGAAAATACTTCCCAGAAGATTTCACCTCAGTGATGCTGGTCTCTTCTTAATCACTGCTAATTTCTTAGCTCCAGCTAACCAGCATCCCAGTAGTCCCAGTTGTCCCAGTAGTCTCTTCTATTCTGGACTCTAAAACCAGAGCCACATGGCTGAAGCTGCCAAGATCTACTGCATGATGGGGCTGGAACATGGCCCCCTTGTTCTATTACATTATCACCAGCTTCCTGTTTTCTAACTCCTTCACTGCCTATGCTTGGCAGTCCTGGAACTTGCTCTGTAAACTGACCTTGAACTCAGAGATCTGCAGTTCTCCTGAGTCTCCTTAGTTCTGGGGTTAAAGGTGTGTATCAACAGGCCTGGCCCTAAGATTTTCTCTACTTGGAACTTGCTCTGTACCAGGCTGGCTTTGAACTCAGAGATCTGCTTGCCTCTGTGTCCTGGGATTAAAGGTATATACCACTTTGCCGGAGCCTAAGCTTTTCGTGGGCAGTATTTCTTAAGATCCTGATCTTTGCAAAGCCTTTGTCTACCAGCCTCAAGATCTGGATCACAGTTGTGTTCTCCATTTTTGGATTGTAGTTCATTTCAGATTAAAAGTTCAAATGAAAACAATAACCGAAAATAATAACCAAGTCCCTCGTTCAACTGCAAAAGCATAAACAGTAAGCTTAGCATGGTGGGATCTTGTCTTGAGGTTACCCCTACCTTAATCTCTTTATCACCTTGAACATAGGATTCAGTTCCATTCTGTTTCCTGGTGACCCTTTAATACTTGAAACATATAGTTTATAATTTTCCTTTCTAAGCTTGCTCCATTTGTTCAAAACTCTTCATGAGACTTAACCAGGGAACAAGGTCTCTGCTGGGCTTTTTGAGAGTCCCTGTGTCAGTGCAATTAATATAAGGTTTTTACCTTAGCCCCAGATAGACTCTTCAGACAAGGGCAAAAAGCAGCCACATTCTTCACCAGAATACCACAGAAATAATCTCTAGGCCAATAGTGAAATTCTTCTTCACTGAAACCTCTTGGGCCAGGTCTGCACAGTTCAAATCACCCTCAGCACCAATGTCTTCCACATTCTTACTCAAATGGCCCATGAAGCCCCACTTAAAGCATTTCACTGCTTTTCAAAGTCCCCAAATCCACATTCCTCTAAACAAAAGCATGGTCAGGCCTATCACAGCAATACCCCAGTCTCTGGTACCAACTCTGTCTTAATTAGGGTTTTACTGTTTTGAACAGATACCATGACTAAGGCTACTCTTGTAAAAGACAGCATTTAATCGGGGCTGACTTATGGTACCAAGGTTCAGTTCATTATCATCATGACATTAGCCAGACAGGCATGGCCCTGGAGGAGCTGAAAGTTCTACATAGGGTCCAGAAGGTAAACAGAAGAAGACTGGCTTCCAGACAGCTAGGAGGAGGGTCTCAAGGCCCACTCCCACAGAGACACATTTCCTCCAACAAGGCCACACCTACTCCAACAAGGCCACACCCTCTCACTGAGCTGTCTTGGCTGGCCTCAGTGGGAGAGGATGTATCTAGTCCTGCAGTGACTTGATGTATCAAGGTGGGGTGATACCCAGAGGAGGCGGCTCCCCGTCTCAGAGGATAAAGGGAGGGGGGAGGGCAGGAGTCATATGAGGGGGAACTGGGAGGAAAAGGTGGCTGCAATCGGGATGTAAAGTGAATAACTAGATAAATTAATTAATGGGAAAATTAAATGAATCAAATAATTAAGTTTTAAAGATGCTACACAACACACACACACACAAAAGTTAGTCTTCACTCCTCTGTTATGGCCGGACTGCAGTTTCTCTTCTCTCCATTCCTCCTAGTCTCCCCACAAACCTTCCCTGTCCCTTAGATCCACTTCTCCTCTGTTTCCCTTTAAAAAAGAGCAGACCTCCCAGAGATATCAACCAAACATGGCAAACAAAGACTAAATGTTTTAAATGTAAACTTCCAAGGAACAGATACATAGAGACAACAATTTGAGAGGCCATGTCAACAGGAGGGACAAATCTCCAGCTGAAACCCCTAGGACAGTGAAGAGCTTTCAAATGGCCTGTCCACCGGGTGTTCAGGTAATAGTTTGTGTAGGCAGGCACTGTTCCGGGGGCTAGGTGAAAGCTTACACCCAATTCAATTCAATTCAATTCAAGTCTCTGATAAGCTTTTTACAAATCGTATACCTGATTTTCCAGATATAATTTACGGTATATAATATTTGAATTTTTAGGGTAGTTGAGAAATTTTAGACTGGCACCCTTCCTATTTTCCTGTGTTAGTTATTATCAGTCTCTGCCTCATGGATAGGACCAGGCAGATGGCACTGTTTATGTATCCGCCAAGGTACAGAGTCACCCTTTAACCTCAGAATGGCTCCAAATGCTGTTTGTAAAATGGAGTCTCTAAGGAGAAGGCAAAGCATGAAAAACTATTGTTTTACACAGAATGGAGTAACTTAAGGCAGGCACAATATAACCTCAACACTGGTGATGTCCTCTAAGTCCGTACCTCTACAATCCCCTGTAGCATTGAATGCCCTACCTATCAGTAACTGGCTGGTTCTTGTTGGCTTTTCCCAGGGTTCTCTTCTCATTCTTTGTCTTATTCTGTCTATTCTCCTGGGAAGAGAAAAGTTTCTTCTATGGCTTTCGTTAATAATATGCTCATAACATCGATGTCGGTACCACCAGGCCAGCATTTCCTCTGGATTACAGTCCTGCACTGCTGCTGTTGTTGCACTGTATCTGTTGTTGGACATCTGCATGTCGATGTCACCTAAGCACCTCTAGCTGGATGTTTTCAGGTTCTAACTCACTGTCTTCCCTTCCTTGGGCCCAACATGTGCCACTACACAAACTAAAAATCTGTGAGTCATTCCAGGCTGCCTCTCTGGCTCTCCACATTCTGTTAGTTCTTCAGTCCTGAAATATGTACAGAAACTTTAGTCTCATCGTTCTGATGTCCCTAAGGTTTGGTGCAGTGCCTCTCTCAGGCATGTCCAACTTTTTGACATTGCTTCAGAACACTGTTACCTACAAAGCTCATCATCAAGAACTGCACATTCAATTTATTTTCAATTATAGAAATAATATCATAATGTTCCAAGTACATTTAATATTTTCTGCTGCCTTCGGGCCACAGGTTGGAGATGCCTTCTAGATCTTTCACACGGAACTAATACTTAGCCCTCACAAGCTCGACTGACTTCTACCCCAATGGATTCCATAGTCTTCCCTGGATTCCCAGCAATTTTTTTTTTTTTTTTTTTTTTGCCCAGGAATGAAATCTAACTTACATTTCTGAAATGTTTTCCTTATATTATAGAAAATGTCATCTATATTCAGCTTAAAGCAGATTCGGGTTATAAGCTATTCACCATGTACAACTGAATAGCCAGTACACAGAGGCCCTGAAGCAAACATGTTGTAATGGGTTTTGCTACATCAACGGAGCCCAGCCAGTTAAGCCCCACTGGGTCCCTGGTTTGTTGGCCTATGACCTGCTCAGTCTGCCCCTCTTTGAAACTCTTTTGCAGACTGTAAGCGATAGGGTTAATGAATGCATTTCATTCAGGGAACTCTTGCCTTACTCTGTATTTGGAAAAAGAAAATGTCCATTCTCTAATCCAAAGCAAAATGGAACCCTACAGTGTGCGGGGGGGGGGGGGGGGGGGGGGGCGGGGGAGGGACAAGCAGACAACAGCCTTTTTCAGTGGCCTCCAATCAGCCCATTTAGAGAGAATACATTTGATTGCACGTTTGGCTCAGCTCATTGTTAAAGATTATTCATGTTTAACACAGGTGTGTTCTTAAAAAGTTTCTTTTTTGTTTGTTTGTTTGTTTCATTTTCCTTTCAGATAGGAAATACTAGTATCACACCTGATTTTTTAGCTCCTTCCCTAGCCATAACCAAATGCAACCTATATATTTAGGGGAAAATTATAATATGCTTCCACTTCCCTAGTTAGTCTGCACACCTGTTATTTCTAACGCCATTCATTCATGCTTTTTAGCCCTTAGTCAATCGGTTACCGCTAGTTTTCATTGAGTGACAGTTACAGCTATGCATTGGTCGCCGGGCTAGGCCCTGAGACAGAGGCAAAGAGGACTATGGGAACTACCACAGATTCACCACCCCACCCCCTGCCCAGGTCCGCAGTTCTGTAGGGGAGGTGTGCACCTTTGCTTGCTGAGACACTTTGAATGGGAGCAGACCTTTATCTTTCAACACCCGACCCACATATCAGACATAGTTACAGTTGGTCACTGCTCCTTTGTTCTCCTCCAGCACTGTGCATACACCTTCACTGTTGTTGTGTTGGTCGGAATGTTCTCTGCTATCTCTAGTTCATGACCTCCCCAAGAACTGAAGCTGTGCGGGGCTTAGTGAACCAGAGATGGCTCAAACAGTGGCAGTCTAGCGAAGGAAACCGGAAGGAAAAAAGAAGCACTGATAGTACCCTGAGTTCCAGGCAGAGAGTCTCTTTCTTCAACCAGACAAATCTGCAGGCCACTTCAGAGGTGATTGCTCACCTCTTGTTTGTAGCTTCTCTGATCCCTTGGGGATTTGATGAAAATGCAAATTTGTTGGCAACAGGTTTGGGAGTGAGACCAGGATGCTGTGTGTCTAAGATGCCCCAGTTGAAAATGCTTGCTACAGAGCTGTAAAGAGTCTACATTTTGTTTTCTCTACTTCTAGGTATCCTGGTTCCAGAACTCATCACCAGCATGTACTCAGTTAGAAAGACCTAAGACCAAGACACCCATTTGAAGAGCACAGTGTCGTTGAAATCCAAGCCCTGCTTCAGGTAGGTACAGGCCACATCCAGTGAGAGGAAGTGGCCTATCTTCCATCCTTTCCATTTCTTACAAAGTTTCTGTGCATCCCATGCAGCCTCGGGACTGCATTCATCAAAACAGGACACCATTCCTGCCTACTTCACACAAAGGTGCCAAGGAGTCTAGCAGTTCTGGACGTGAGTGACACTCCAGCCCATCTCATCCTATACCTTTAGCCTGGTTTTAGGCTGATTGCTCAGACTGGTCATTTTTAATGCAACACTGTCTCGCTCTATTTCTTCTGTGCATGCCTCTGCATGGGTTGCTCTGGGAGACGCAGCAGAGTGTAAGAGAGCACTAAGCTCTTCCTCAAAGGACTGGCCACCTGCTCTGGCTGCTGCTGCTTTTGTGCTAACTGACCTCATGACTACACTCCAGGCATGTTGGCTCTCTGAACCTTGGTGTCTCATTTATCCGTTGATGAAGATGTATGTTACTGGCTCATCTGGGTTACCGTGGGGATAAAAGGGAGAACCTAGGAGGGAAACTCTTTTGTAAATTGTAAGAGTTCGTACAAATATTAAGGATTATCGCCGAGAGGTTAGAAGGTATAATTTTAAATCTCTTTGTAATTCTGCCCAGCTCGGGAGTGCAGCACCCTGTATGTGGTGGTTTCAGAGGGAACCTATATTGGTTGACTGACCATGAGAAGGCAAACTCTGAATTCTTTTTAGCAAAGCCCAACTCATCTTGGTGAAAAGCACCCTGTGGCCACTTTTGTAGGAGTTATAACTCAACTCAACCAGGTCGCCTACTTATGAAGAAGATAACGTGTCTAGTGCAATCAGGATGGGATAGCTAGAAGCAGGAAGTATTGAAACACTGAAATGAAGATACCAAACTCTGAAATGGATGGCTTCCTGAGGAAGCTTTCACTGAGAATTTTTTCTTTCAGATTTGGAGGGTTGACTCACCTGTTTAAAAAGAGCCCCCTTATTTTGATGGCTGAATACTTTCTCTCCTAGTAGTCAAACTTATTATGGAATAAAACATTTTGATAATTGCTTTTTAATATGATGAGAGATTGGAACCTTTCCCAATGACAAGGGAATGAAGGAATATAATGGAATGAAGTCTTGTAATTTTTATAACTTCCAAATAGCAAATGAGAGAATCGTTCATTTATTCACTGCAGTTTCCTTCCAGAATCACAGAATTACTCCTACACAGCAATTAGAAGGGGAAGATGAATGTTGGAGCGTTAGCTGTAACTTGTCTTTCTGGGGAGGAGGGGATGGATTTTAAACAGCTTAATGAGAAAAGCTCATTAACAAATAGAAAAATTTAGGTGTTTCTTCTATATTTTCTGAAAGGGTTTTCTACATTGATAAACAAATGATTATTGTAATTTACAAGGAAGCCAAAGTAATAGTTTAATGTTTGTATTTGAAGTGTTGCTCTTCTCTTAAAAATATGATTCTTAAGCATGGTGTGGTGGTACATGCCTATAATCTTAGCACTTGGGAGTTGGAGGCAGGAAGATTTGAAGTTCAAGGTCATCCTCAATTTTCTGTCGAGTTAAAAGACCAGTCTGGGCTACATGAGGTCACGTCTCACAAACCTAACTACATATACATACACAGACGCATCACACACAAACACAGATATACATGCAGACCCACACAGACATAGACAGATACACACACGAGTGCGCGCATGCACATGCACAGTCACACACACTGAGACAGTGCAGTGATTTGGCACGTGGAACAAGCTGTGCCTCCAAAGTGAGTCTCTTTGTACTACACCCAGCTTCCATTTATTCCAAGCCCAGAGCCAAGCTGACCTACGTGTGTCATGGTTCAAAAGAGCTAGTCAAGAAAATAAGTTATATCTTCATAGAGTTCTCAGTCCAAGCTTCCATTTCTGATGGAATTGCTGGCTTTTCTCACCTTTCCCTTAACTCATCTATCTCTGACTCTCCCTCTTCTCCTTCCTCCCTCTTGCCTCCCTCTTGCTCTTTTCTTGTCTCTCCCCTTTTCTTTCCTGTGTGTCTTGCAATAAGGTTCTTCAAATCTTTAGAATCTGGTGACTGTTCCATTTAAGGACAGCTGACTCATGCAATAGCACATCTCAGCTGGCAAAGGTTACTTTCTCAGCGGGCAAAGGTTACTTCCTCTCTTGACTGGAAACTTTATTTCTTTTTGACACTTCTATTCATTTCCACTTGACGGTTTTTTTCTCACCCATGTCCTCTAGCAGTTAGCGCTGAGAAAGAAATAATGGAAAGGGGGCACCATGTCTGTTAATATTTTAAGCCTTTCAGCAGTATTATTATTATTATTGTTTTAGCTGAGGGTTGTATATTTGTGCCAAGGGTGAAAAATCAGAGAAGGAGCTTGGAAAATGTATTTTATCATGTTCTAAACTCAGAGATTAGATGTTGTTAGAAAATCACCCACTTGCTCTCCTCTGCAAAACTTCCCTAATCCAAGTATTTTTAAGCCTCAAATCTATTTTGAAGAAAAAAGGATGTAAAGGAAATATTATTTTAAAAATCTTGCCCACTGTTTAAACGTTTCACATTGTGCCTTGTCTCTTCCATGGAAGGCGCGCACCTGCCTTCCATGATGTAAAAACACCAACAAAACAAAGACTGCTGCTTCTGCATTTGCGTGCTTACCGCGGGGAAAGGTAGCAAGAGAGGCCCCCAATGGAGAACTGAAGCACTCAGAAGGCCAGGCTAAGCTTGAAAGGATCACTTTATAATCTTTTAATTGGCTTCCAGTCATTTTTCTACCCCATTCCAGTTGCTGTCTGCCATTTTCTGTGGCAATCTCTTGGGCGAAGGCTATGATGACTAGGCATACCCAATTGTACATCCTCTCTACTTCTGAATTCCCTGGCTCATTAGTCTCCAGCCTTTGGGGTCTAAAGGCAGCAACAGTCTGTGGTCTGTATGTTAGCCATGAGTTTTGAAGTCTCGATAATCTAATCATGAGAACAAAAGTCACAATAGCACAGGGCCACTTTCTTCTTGGAAAAGGGCACAGGTGAATGTACATTATATAGGGGCAATGAAGCTAAGCTGATTCTTCTTTTCATGAACTCCTTGGATATATATATATATATATATATATATATATATATATATATATATATATATATATATATATTTCAGGCACTTTAATGTAACCATTTATATTTTATCCATTTAAACCTCTTCCTTTTTCTTTCTCACAGGTTAACAGAATAAATGACTTATAGGGAGGGTGTGATTAAAACAGATCTGAATTTGGATTCCATCTCCCATGTATTAGTCATGTGACCTCAACCCATTTATTTAATTTCTTGGCACTTTAATTTGTTCTTTTATTATACAGATATAGTAAGTGGTATCTATCTTATAAATATGGTTTAAAGATTAAGATGATGTGTTTAAGGTCTGCAGAGCCTGATTAGCTCATTATCATTTCATTATGCTCCTTCTCACATCTTTATTCCCAATTCCTCTTTTAAGGTGTTGCTGTGTCTTCCAAGTGACCAATATTAGAGAGGCCAATGTATTCACAAACCCCCAAAACTGAAGTTAATAGAAGAAAAGGTAATTGGTTATTTGTACTCCCAAGTTCTCTGTGGCAACTGACATCAGTTATAGAAGAGATACTGATCAAGTTCCTGTAGTTGCTCTGATCTTGGCATGAACACAATCTTTCCTACACAGACTATATATCTAAAAGTCTAGGGAGGGAGATGTTCTAAATTCACATGGGAAACAGCTCTTTCATTGAGCAGAGTTACCTAAATAACATCACAAGGTCCCATGGACTGAAGAGAGCTACAGCTACGCCCTGGATTTCTTCCAGTGATTTGGTACCCTAACTATTATGCTCTTATGTAAGAGGACTCCGACTGAGTCATAGCAGACAAGATTGCTGTTTCATGCCAAGGGAAGAAAATGTATGTGGCTCAGGTAACCAGCTTTTCAATAAAAGTATTGAATCTTCCCATACTAAAAAGATCTATTTTTAAAATTCCAAGCAACTGCTAATGGAGCAAAATAGAGGACCGTCCTTATGTACTGTGATTATTATGCCTGGCTTATTTAAGAGCCTTGGCAAACTAACAGAGAAAATGTACTGACACATAACCATCTTTTAGGAACTGCTCATCCTCTGTGTTTCAGCACATAAAGGCTATTATTGCAAGACAATTAACATTCTCGTCCTTTTACGTCCGTTTGCAAGATGGAGTCAGGCACAGATTTCTAACCTAAGGATCACAGTTAGAGATCTTGTAGAGGAGCCTTGAAGACAGTGGGAAGGACTTTCCAGTTGGAAAGGAGGAGGAAAAACCACAAAGTATAGTGTTCTAGACACCAAGAAGGGAGAGCATTTCAAGAATTAACTAACGAGTGGCCTGCCTCTAATGCCACTGACAGTTCTGGTAATCTGAGGATTCAAAAGTGCTTATTGTATTTGCCATAACAAAGATTGTTGTTGAAATGGTTCCAGAACTTTCTTGGTGTAATGATGAGTAAAGAGTTCAAATCTGATCAGGAGTAGTGCTTATGGAAGTGGAGACAGCATAGCACATGAAATGAGTGGGGTCAGGGTATTCTTAGAGGGGTTTCTGGACATAGAAAAAATTTAAGGCAGGAGATAATAGAATATAGCTTTACCCATCACATGTGATGGCCCCGTAAAACACTCAATGCGGACTGCATTTACTCAATTCCCAGCTTAGGAGTCCATCCTCAAGGGACCTGTTTGTAGGAAAGCTGTTATTCTGTGCTTCTCTGTGGTGGCTTGGTCTGTCTTTTTTGGACATTCAATTATTGGTCTGTCCCATGAAACAAGCATAGTGCTCCCCTCGTTGACCATGAGCAGCCGTAATACAAGTGTTTGGGAAATCTCAGTGAAGTAAACAAAAACTTAGACATGTGTAGATCTTAGCTTAGATTCAATGGTGACTTCTCTTTTCCTTCCACTACCCTTGACAGAGCCAAATCCTAGCACCTACCCATCTAGCTGAGACCACTGTAGAGCAATCAATTGTTAAAACAATTAGGCAGTGGCTGAGATGATGAACTATTGAAAATTACTACATTATTATACAGACTTTATGCTTTAGCTACATGAACACAAGTTTGAGAAACCTAAACACCAAACGTTCAAGTTTTCTAGACATTGTGTCTGAAGGTCCCACTAATTTGTTAGATATTCACACATTTGGGTGGCAATCACTGAATGATTTGACTCTGAATCCTTGTACAGTTTTGCCACTAAAATTGCTGCCTGCCTTGTGGCACACTCTTTCAGGATCTGGGTGACAGGGTGTTCGACTAAGGCTACCTTGGGTAACAAATACATTCTTAGATGACTTTGAACTCAAGGCCTGAGGCACAAAGACATTTTTTAGCCATCCTCTTCCTTAGAGAGAGTTGTCCTTCTGAGGCTGCCACTTTCTTAGTCAGGTCAGAACAGTCTTCAGGATGATTCTTTCTCTTAGAATCTCAATCCTGGCATTTTTGGAGACTATCAGTCTCAAAAATCTCCTTTGTCATTCCTTTCTACAGGCAAAGGGCTCATCCTTTCCATAAGAACCTTTGTATTCGGGCCTGTTGGCTCCGGGTTTCTGATTAGCCTTCTGCAGACTGAGTTCTTACCATTGCAGTTGATTCACTTCAAAAGAAAACTGAAGCACTGAAAGGCTCCTTTAAGCCAGTTGTTGACTACAACTACGGACTAGTCTGGGAGTTATCAAGTTTTTCTACACAGACTTTGCAAGGAAGCAGACCAGGTCTCCGCCACTTATTAACAATGATTTCTGGTGAGTACATAACCTCTCTAAGTCTGAATTTTTTCATCTGTGCAATAGGGCTAATGAGAGCTAGGTGGGTTGAAGGAGGCAGGCCACATGGATTATACATGGAATAATTTGACTTTCCTACTCTTATTATTGCCTTCTATGAGGACACAAGCATTGTGAGAGCAGGAGTTTTGTCTCTTGTTCAGTACTTTCTTCCAAGAGCCTGGAATACAGATTGGTACAGTGCAGTTGCCTATTATTTGTGGAGTGAATGAAAAAGTATCTTCAATTATTCCTTGTAATTCTTACCATTCGGTACATATAAATGCCTACTAAATCCTTGAATTCTGGAGTGGGAGAGATGATTCTATAATTTTTGACATAATATGAAGATTTTTGGCCTTGGTCTCTTAGGTAACTCCAGCCATAGCATTTATATATATAAATATAAAAACCATAGCATTTGGATTATACATACGTTGGGAGGGTGTGTGTACGTGTGTGTGTGTGTGTGTGTATGTGTGTGTATGTGTGTGTGTATGTGTATGTGTGTATGTGTGTGTGTATGTATGTATGTGTGTGTGTGTATGTGTGTGTGTGTGTGTGTGTGTGTGTGTGTGTGTGTGTGTGTGTAGTCCCTTCTATTGTTACTTTTCCCCTTATTCCTTTGTAGGGTTTCTCTCAGAGTCTGGAGGTAGCTTGGTAGTCAACAAACCTTAACAATCCCCTCCTCAGTACTGGTGCCCACGCCCAGGTTTTCTTCGGGTGCTAGGACCCAAACTCCAGTCCTCAATACTGGCCTTAAACTCTCAGACTCCAAAGCCAGACGACATAGATTGATTTTCCCTTTAAGAATGTCAAAAGTTAGTACTGACTGAATGATGATCATATGAAATAGAATGCCCTTGCCACAGTACATATGTGGAAGTCAGAAGACTACTTGCAAGAGTTGGTTGTCTCTTTCCAACCATAGGGGTCTTCAGGACAGAACTCAGATCTTCAGGACTGTCAGCAAGTACCCTCAGCCATGAAGCCATCTTCTCTGGCCCAGAGATTAATTTTCTAACATCTTGATTATTAGTTGTGTGACTTGTGCAAGTTGCTTCACTTCTCCATTTCAATTTTTTTACATGTAAAGCAAGGATAATAATTGTGTTGACTTAAGAATATTGATGAACATTAGACATATTAGTATGCATATCTGTGTATGAATAAAGATGTGCACAATATCTTTATTTATTTATTTTTATTGTCTTTAATCCTTTTATACAGTCCAGGCATTATCCCCCTCCCATTCTGCCCTCCGACAGTTCCTCATCCCATTCCTCCTCCCACATTTCTAAGAGGATGTCACCCACCCCCATCCTCCCCACACCCCACCAGGCCTTCCCACTCCCTGGGGCCTCAAGTCTCTCAAAGTTTAGGTGCATCTTCTCTCATTGAGGCCAAACCAAGTAGTCCTCTGCTGTATATGTGTTGGGGGCCTCAGGCCAACTAGTGTATGCTGCCTCATTGGTGGCTCAGTGTCTGAGAGATCCTGAGGGTCCAGGTCAGTTGAGACTGCTGGTCCTCCTACAGGGTCGCCCTCCTCCTCAGCTTCTTCCAGCTTTCCCCTAATTCAACCACAGGGGTCAGCAGCTTCTGTCCATTGGTTGGGTGTAAGTATTTGCTTCTGTCTCAGTCAGCTGCTTGTTGGATCTCTTGGAGGGCAGCCATGCTAGGCTCCTGTCAGTAAGGACATCTTAGCATCAGTAATAGTGTCAGGTCTTGGAGCCTCCCCCTGAGCTGGATCCCAAGTTGGGCTCACTGGCCCTCCTTTCCCTCAGTCTCTTCTCTATTTTTGTCCCTGCAGTTCTTTTAGACAGGAACAATTATGGGTCAGAGTTTTGACTGTGGGATGGCAACCCCATCCCTCCACATGACACTCTTTGTTATTTATTTATTTAGATACTTTATTTACATTACAAATGTTTTCCCCTTTCCAGATCTCCCCTTTGGAACCTCCCCATTCCCTCTGCCCTCCCCTGCCACTATGGGGATATTCCCCCACCCACTCACCCACCCACTCTCGTCTTCCCTCCTTAGCATTCTTCTCTACTGAGGGATCTAACACCCTCAGGCCCAAGGGCCTCTCCTCCCCCTGATGACCAACAAAACCCTACTCTGCCACATATGTGGCCAGCACCATGGGTCCCTCCATGAGTATTCTTTGGTTGGTGATCCAATCTCCAGGAGCATCAGGAGGTCACTGTTGCTCCCTCCTTGGGGCTGCAAATTCCCTCAGCTCCTTCAGTCCCTTCTCCAACTCCTCCATCTGGGACCTCATGCTCAGCCCAATGATTGAAGTAATCTTGGGTATTCTGAACTTTTGGGCTAATATCCACTTATCAGTGAGTACATACCATGTTTGTTCTTTTGTGACTGAGTTACCTCGCTCAGGATGATATTTTCAAGATCCATCCATTTGCCTGTGAATTTCATAAAGTTATTGTTTTAAACAGCGGAGTACTATTCCATTGTGTAAAGGTACCATATTTTCTGTATCCATTCCTCTGTGGACGGACATCTGGGTTGTTTCCAGCTTCTGGCTATTATAAATATGGCTGCTATGAACATAGTGGAGCATGTGTTTTTATTACATGTTGGAGCATCTTCTGGGTATATGCCCAGAAGTGGAACAGCTGGATCCTTAGGTAGTATTATGTTCATTTTTCTGAGGGTCTGCCAAACTGATTTCCAGAGAGGTTGTATCAACTTGCATTCCCACCAGCAATGGAGGAGTGTTCCTCTTTCTCCACATCCTCGCCAACATCTGCTGTCACCTGAGTTTTTGATCTTAGCCCTCTGACTGGTGTGAGGTGGACTCTCAGGGTGACACTGTCTTTCTACTGGAGGTGGACTCTACAAGTTCCCTCTCCCAACTGTAGGGCATTTCATCTAAGGTCCCTCCCTTTGAGTCCTGATCATCTCTCATCTCCCAGGTCTCTGGTACATTCTGGAGGGTCCCCCCAACACACACTTCCTTCCTCCCAAGCTTGCTTGTTTCCATTCTTTCTGCTGGCCGTCAGGGCTTCAGTCCTGTTCCCCCTCGAATACTTGATCATGTTCCCCCTTTCCACTTCCTCTCCCTTTTCTAACCCAGGTCCTTCCCTTCCTCTGACTCCCATGATTGCTTTCTTCTCCCTCCCAAGTGGGACTGAGGCATCCTCACTGGAGCCCATCGACTTATTGACCTTCTTGAGTTCTGTGGACTATATCTTGGGTATTATGTACTTTTTTTGGCTAATATCCACTTACCCGTGAGTACCTCGCATGCATGTCCTTTTGGGTCTGAGATACCTCACTCAGGATGATATTTTCTAGTTCCTATTACTTACAGAGTTGGAAGTCTTTATCCTTTCCATTTAATATGTTAGGTGCGATAATCGAGTTAGGAATTTTTCAGCTGAAACGAATGACAGCCTTCCAGTTTTCTAGAAAACATATAATTACTTCTGTGAAAGCCAGAGCAGACGAGTCTGTCTCAGATCGCCCTGCTATGCTTGGTGGTTTTTTGCCGTGACACTCAGATTTGAAGTTTGTCTTTGTTTGTCATATGAAAATCTGTCCTTTCTCTCGTTGCTGAGAGTATGTTCCAGACAAATACTATTCTGGACCTTTGTGATCTTTTAATTCCCAATCCCTGATAGTTATTAGAGCTCAGTGCACTATTACTTGCTTGTTGAATGAATAGTCCATTCTCTCTACTGCTTGTCATATGATCATTCAGGGAGAATAGGAGTCAGCAAGGTTTTTTTTTTAATTTATTTTTATTTTTATTTTTTGTAAAAAGGCCAGTAAATATTTCCATTCCGTGGGTGATGTGTTCTCTGTTACAGCTACTTGGCTATCCTGTGAAAGTAGTCACGGACAATACCAAAGCAGACGTGCTGCTGTGTTCCCTTAATATTTTACTTACAATGATGAGTGGTCATGGCTTTCTAGTTTCTAGAAGTAGCACACTCAATTTGGGTCTTGGACTCAAATGTACTATATTTATTGTTCACTTAAAATGATGAGCAGACGAGTAAGCTGTAGGCAAACGCATATCAATTCCATGCTTTTCTATTAGATGTTGTCTAGATTGGCTTTACCTACAATAATAATGAATTGAGAGCAAAAGAAAACCAAAAACAAAATAAAATCAATAAAATCAATGAACCAAACAAAGTTGGATGAAGGTCAAGAGTAGGCTTAGGTATAGTGCCAATTTATTCTTTGACATTCTTTCAAAAGCATTTAAAAATTGTATTCAGCCTGTTCACGAGTGGATGTCAGAGGACAGCTTGCAGTAAGTCTCTCCTTAATACTGCATGAGTTCCAGGAGTTGAACTCAAGTTGTCAGGCTTGGCTGTGAGCCCCTAACCTGCTGAACCATCTCTCTGCTCTCTCTTTGGGATGTTTGTTAGTTTAGTTTAATATTTATTTCTTCTCTCATATATTACATCCTGACTGCAGTTTCCCTTCCACTCTCTCCTCCTAGTCCCTATGTCCCCTCCTCATCCACTGCCCCTCCCTGGCCCTTCAGAAAAGAGCAGGCCTCCCAGAGATATCAACCAACATGTCCTATCAAGTTATAATAAGACTAGGCACCTCTCTTCATATTAAGTCTAGACAAGGCAACCTAGTAGGAGGAAATGGGTCCCCCAACAGGCAAAGGTGTCAAAAACAGCCCCCACCCCCTCTGTTAGGATTCTCCCCAAAGCACCAAACTACACAACTATAACATAAATGCAGAGGGCCTAGGTTAGACCCACCTAGGCTCCCTGATTCAGTGTCAGTGAAGCTTCTATGAGTCCTGATTCTTTTCATGTCAGTAGCTATGGCCATATGACGTACAGGGGAGTTCATTAGAGTCTGTAAAGCAATAATAAGGCTTTCTGCCACTTCTACCCTGAAACCTATGCATTAAATATCCCTGTTTAAATTACCAAAGAATACACATGGAGGGACCCATGGTGCTGGCCACATATGTGGCAGAGGAGTGTCTTGTTAGACATCAGGGGGAGGAGAGGCCCTTGGGCCTGAGTGTGTTAGATCCCCCAGTATAGGTGAATGCCAAGGAGGGAAGACAAGAGTGGGTGGGTGGGTAGGTGGGGGAATACCCCGATAGAGGTGGGGGGGGAGGGAATAGGGAGGTTCCAAAGGGGAGATGTGGAAAGGGGGGAAGATTTGAAATGTAAATAAAGTATCAAAAAATTTATAAAAAATAAATAAATAAAAATAAAAAAATTAAATGAGTTTATTTGTTATTTTTATTTTTTGAGAATTGTACGCACAAGCGCTGTATTCAGAGCAGCTCCACTCCCCATACCCCTCCCCATTCTATAACAACGATCGTTATGCACGTCTACATACATGAAGGGGGAGAAAGGGCTCTAGAGACTGGGGTAGCAGGACACTCTGAAAAGGAAAACGGGAAAAACAAGGTGAGGTACTATTGCTGGGCAGGGAGAGGGTTATATCAATAGTCCTGCTTTTAAAACGGTGACAGAAAACAGCAGTGAGGGGTGCTTATTCATTAACTCATTCAACAACTGACTGTGCACATTTTCTATGCCAATGTTTGTGGAAGCAAAGACAAGATAGGTTAAAGAGTACAAAACACTGTGCGGTCCAACCGAGGTTTTTAGCACTCACAAGCTGATAAGGGGGGCGGCATGACAAACAGGCAGTGAGACCATATGGATATCATAGCCTTCATGTGGACTATTGTTTGACAGGTAGAGGTTTCCATTGCAAGGGAGAGCAGCTCTGATAATTAATGCAAGTAAAGTGAATTACCGTTGTAATTGTTTTATTAATACACATGTGTACATACTTTAATTTTCATCCTTAGAAAGAACACATTCTGGGAAGAAAGGGTTTCTAAATGTTGATTGGCTTACAGAGGAGCCATTAAGGACCCAGATTTCATTTGATATTTGAGGAAACAGGTTGCGTTGAAAGAGATGACAAACCTTCAGTAACCTGGGGGAACGCACAGACCTTATTTTTCTCTCTCCCTCATGAGCAATCCTAAAGTGAAGAGAACATGGTGCCAAAGATAAGGGGAAAAAATCACTTGTCATGAATGTGTGTAATGACTAACCTCTATCTGATGTATTTGGCAGAGGAGAATAATTAGACATTTTAATCATAATCCTATTTACGCTTCTACTGCCAAAAATAATGATTTCATGTAAGTGAGAATTTTTGCCTATGTTCATTACCTGCTACTAAGTTAAATGTGTTTGTATTTCTATAAATCTTGCTTTACAAGGCAAAGTCCTAGACTCAGTCAAATTTTATTCAGTCACTTACAGTCTCACCTGAATTAATAAATCCTTATGTTTTAGATTTTGTTCAACTTCTGGAAACATACACAAGAAATGTACAACAGAGGGATAGTGTATGTGTGTGTGTGTGTGTGGGGTAACATAACAAAGTGTGTATCCACCAGCACAACACAAGTAATGAATGCACACTTTTAAAAGTAAATTACTTTTCTTAGTTTTTTCTGTTTTATCAACAGCTATTATTTATTTATATTTCTGAGAATATAATTTAATAATCTCTCTCTCCTCCCTCCAAACCCTAGTCACATGACACAAATTAAAATGTATATAGGGGATATCCATAGATGTTTTAACCTTTTACCCCGTTTCCAGAAGGAAGTGTGAATCACTTCCTTCATACCATGCAAAATAACCCCGCGTTGGATGTTGGATTTAACATATTTCTCTAATTTACATTTTACCTTTTTCTAATATTTTACTGGTACAAAAATATGGCAAAATGGATCTAGGTTCAGAGGATGATAAGAGAAGGTAATGGGCGACAAATATATGAGGCAAATAAATTATACACTTGTATGAAAATGTCATATGAAAGCTCATTATCTTGGACAATTAATAAATAGTTAAAAATTGTTAGGTACCTCAACGACTAATCTTGGGTCTAGACCGTTTTACACATGACTGTGTAGCTCTGTGGAATACATGTCTAGAAGTGTTAGATCGAAAAGCAGGTGCATTTTTATTCACACAGAGAAAATCATAATGTTTCTACCAGCAATGGGTAAGAGTGCTTGATGTTCCAAACTAATGCATGCAGTCCCGCTTGGTCAACATCATAGGTGTGGGATTGTGGAGGCTTTTGAATTTGCATTTCTTAGTATTATTGAGGCTGAGCACCTCTTTAACATTTCAGCAGCCGTTTGTATTTGTTCTCCTGTAACCTGCTGGCTCATCTTCACCTTTTTTTCCTCTGATGTGTTGGTCTTGTTCTTACTGATTTATAAACACAATTCACTTGGGGCAGTTTATTCTTTAGCTGATATTAATCCTCTCTTGTGTTCCCCCACCAATGCAATCAGTTGTCATGTTTTTTTGTTTGGGTGTTTCTTGCCATGGAGAGATTCTTTATTAATATCCAGTCAAATTTATCAGCTTTTCTTTTATGGTCTGTAGGTTTTATGATTCATTCAGAAAGATCCTTATTTCAAGTGTAAAACCAACAGATATTTAAACAGAAATGTAATTTGTGGATCTACCTGCTCCCTATTTTAAAGATAATTTTTACCTGTGGCATCTTCACATTTAACCCTCAACCCTGAACAGACTGGACTGGATATAAAGAAAGGAATCTGCACAGTGAACCTTCAGTCATGAAACACAGTTGCTATGGAAATTTGATGTATCTCTGTTGTTTTAAAAACATTCATTATTTGTCTATTTACTCTATTATGAATAAACCCCTGTGCTAGACACCCCTGGGATAAAAATACAAAACAGAAATTAGACCTTGTTCTCCTTGCTGTGCACTGGGGGGGGGGAGGGGGCTATCAGTGTGATTTCAAAACCTAGAGAAAGCAAAGAGGGAAGTGGAATGAGCAGGCGGATGGTTAGTAGTTAACCATAGGTTGAGTAGACCTGCCTATTACAGATTACTGATGATTTTGTCGTGTGGAGCTGGGCTTGACAAGCTTTATCTGTACAGGGTCAAATAGCAAGTACTTTAACCTTTACTGCTACTTGATTCTTCATGAACAAGGCCAGTTGCTGTGTTCCAATGAAAACCTTGGCTGTTGGACACTGAAATGTGACTTTAATATAATGTTTACATGTCATGAATTTTTAAAGAAAAATTTCAAGCATCAAGAAACATAAAATCAACTCAGCATATGGGTCATACAAAAATAGATGGCCCACAGGTCAAAGCTTGCCAATCCTGCTGCAGGGAAACAACTGAGAATTTTTATTTTTGAAGACAAAATGATTTCAGAAAGATCTATAAGTTATTGATAACCTCATAAAACTAACACAGCTTTATTAAAAATTTACAAAGGGGATTGGGAAGTAGTGACCATTAACGGGGTCATGGTAAGATTGTGACCTGCTTCTGGCTGCTCAACTAAACACTGATTTGACGTGGAAAGGATGGAGTTCTCTGAATCCAATTCACGGATTCCTTCTGTTAACTGCTTTTCACCTGATATTTCTGTCAGAGAAGCTAGAAACTATGGTGATTGATGCCATAGAAACACACAGCAAGTGAGCTGGGTGATGAGCTTGTGGGTCGTGGCGTGGCTTAGAAGCAAAAAGCTTTTTAGCTGCCAATCTAGAGGTAAAGTAATGGAATAAACTGCACTGCTGCTAGCATGCAGGGAGCTTACTGTTTACAGAGAGCTTTGCACATCATCACCCTTAATTTTAGCTTACATTCACAGTGACTCTATGAAGTAGGTAGCTTTATTTATGATTATATAAATAAGGGCTTGAGACATTGTCATAAATTTAGGGACCAGATGTCTTTCAATGCTAAAGCCAAGACCACAACTAACAAATCATTATCTGGAAGATGAGAACACTAAAAGCATGCTATTCACTGCATGCTGGTTGTATTTCAAGCAGAGCCATACAACTGGCATGTGATGCCTCAATTGGCTTCACGACTGCCCAAGTATGGATCTCGGATGGTCTTTTGCACAGGGTTACAAGCTTTGCAGTCAGATTAATCCCTAGGTTCAAGATTCTGTCCTGCCATTTACAGCTTTTTAGTCTAAGGCAAGCTATTCAATGTCTCTGCATTTCTGATCTTGAAAGTCACAATGACAAAATGCTATCTACTTCTTCTGAATACAAGGCACTGAATGTAAAATGCTTGGCCCAGTGGCCCAGTAAATCTTGATTATTATTAAATAGGGTTGATAATACTTCTGTCAAACCTGCCAAAGATGATTAAAATATGGTATCCACACTCTTTTCTGGCGTATACCATTTAAATTTGAAATAATTATATCAAAAGTTGCAAAATGTAGAAAATGACCATTTTGTATAGAGCTATGGTATAATATCAAAAGCCAGAAAATTCACCTTCATATAATACTGTTGATAAAAAACTGATTCAGTTTTGTCATTTTATATGCATTTCATATGTATGAATAGTTTTGTACACGTGTAGATTTGACCAACTACCTCCACACAAAAAGAATTCACAGAGGTTGTGTCCATCACCACAAACTAACTCTTCCAAGGTAACTCTTTAGAGTTATGCCTGACTTTCCTCTTTGTTTCATTGAAAACCCTAATTTGTTAGTCTCTCTCTCTCTCTCTCTCTCTTTTTATTTATTTTTTATTTTTTGGTTTTTCGAGACAGGGTTTCTCTGTTTCGCCCTAGCTGTCCTGGAACTCACTCTGTAGACCAGGCTGGCCTCGAACTCAGAAATCCACCTGCCTCTGCTTCCCAAGTGCTGGGATTAAAGGTGTGCACCACCACTGTCCAGCTAGGAATAGAATCATAGAATATACCACTTTTTGAGAAACTTTTTTCTTAAGTATAATGCCGCTGAAGTCTAAGCAGGCCATTGTCTGCTTTAGTAGTTCACTCTGCTTTGTTGCTGAGTCATAGTCTACTGTGTGGCCATAACAGAGGTTACATAACTGGTGCCCACTGAAGGATATTTAGACTACTTCCAGCATTTTGATATTCTAAGTAAATTTGCTATGAGTAACAATGATCAGTTTTTATGTGTATACGTGTTTCCATTTCTGTCTGTCAATAGCTGGTCTGTACTATCCCTCCACTCTCCCAACATTTCAGCAATATATGAGTGATTCAGTTTTTTTCACATCTTTGTATAGTATTATCATATTTTATATTTCATCTGTTTTAATAGGTATGTTGTGCTAGCTCATCATGGTTAGAATTTGTATTCTTCAAATGGTTACTACCATCAAACGTTTATTCCTGTGCTTATTTGATTCCCATATCTCCTTTTTGGTGAAATATCTGTTGATATCTCTTGCCTATTTTATGACCCTTTTTTTTACTGTTAAGTTTTAATTGTACTTTATACATTATTAGTAAAAAAGTTTTTTTGGTGAGTACATATTTTGTGTTATTACATGCAATTTTTTTATCCTCAAACAAGTTCAAATCTCGGATCCTATTTGGAAGTATGGTTTTTAAAGATATATTCACAGTAAACTAAGGTCTCAGGGGATTACAGTGGTTATGATTCAAGGGCTGGTGCCCTTATTAGAAGGGAAGATTGGGTTGTGTCTGCACAAGGAGAACACTATTACAAAGCAGACTGGAGGTTGGGTAGTGCACCAACAGTGTTTCAGCAACCACCAGAAATCCAAAACTATGAAGACTCTTCTCTCTACATTTTCCAAAGAGATTTCAGATCTGCTAACAACTTTCTGTTGCTCTTCAAGCTTCCAGTACTCTGTGACAATGGATTTCTCTTGTCTGAAGGAAGCAAGTTTTTGATCACTTGATCATTTATGATAGACCTAGAGAACTGATTTAGTTAGTGAATATTTTCTTCTAGTCTCTAACTGATATTTTTCTCTCTTGAAATATTTACAGGAAAAATCATTTTAATGAAGCTGAGTTTGTTTTATTCTCTTTTGTGTCATACATTTTCTATAACATCTAAAAATATTCTTTTGTCTAGCCCTAGATCACAAGATGCCCTTCCTGTATCTAAGTTCTTTTACATTTTGTCACCAATCAATTGACCATATTTATTCAGAGTATTCATTCTATTCTGTTGATTTATGTGTTGTCTTATCTGGCTATAACAGACTGCCTTTGCCACTGAAGCTAGGTAGCAAGACTTAACATTAGGTAAAGAAATTCTATTTTATTTTTTCTCCAGGACTGTTATAAGCTATCCTAGCTTTGTTTTTCTCCAAGGTATTTTTGAATAATCTTGTTTCTATTATAAAACATCTTCCTGGGACTTTGATAGAAAATCCATTACACCTAAGAGCATAGCATGGTGAGAGAAATGGCATTTTTACTATAGTGTTTCCTAATCCATAGACAATGTTTTAGATTTCTCTATTTTTTTGTATCAGTGCTTTATAATTCTCAGCAGAGAAATCCTACATAAAAATAACAAGATTTAAAAAGTTTTTTTTTTTTAATTTATTTATTTATTTTTTTAAATTTATTTGCTTTACATCCTATTCACTGTCCCCTTCCTGGTCACGCCCCCACAATTCCCCATCCATTTCCCCTTCTCCTCTGAGTGGGTGGGGGCCCCTGGATATTGCCTCTACCTTGGCACTTCAAATCTCTGTAAGGCTAGGTATATTCTCTCCCACTGACCAGACAAGGCCGCCCAGCTAGACAAACACACCCCACGTACAGGCAACAGCTTTTGGAATAGCTCCAGTACCGGTTGTTCGGAACCCACCTGAAGACCAAGCTACACATTTGCTACATATGTGGTGGGATGCCTATGTCCAACCTGTGTATGTTCTTTGGTTGGTGGTTGGTTCAAATCTCTGAGAGTACTAAGGGACACACAATCCTTCCTTCTATTCTGTAAGAGTTCCCAAGCCCTATCCACTGTTTGGCTGTGAGTCTCTGTATCTGTCTGAGTCAGCTTGAGTGACACCTCTCAGAAGACAATGTGCTCCTGTCTGCAAGTATAACAGAGTATCATTAATAGTGTTAGGGATCGGTGCTTGCCTATGGGATGGGTTTCAGATTATTGGTTGGCCATTCCCTCAGTCTCTGCTCCATCCCTCTTGCCTGCATTTCTTATACACAGGATAAATTTTGGGTTGAAAGTTTGTTGGTGTCTCTATTGCTCCACTGAGGTTCTTGCCTGCCTACAGAAGGTGGCATGAGGCTCCATATCCCCAGTGCTCTGAGTCTCAGCCAAGGTCACCCTGTTGATTCTTGGGTGCCTTCCTTATCCCAGGTCTCTGTCTCTTCCTGGAGATGACCCCCACCTCCTCACCCCTATCAATTGAGACTATGGTAGGCTATAGGGACTTTGGAAGTTGGACTAAATGTATTTTGCATTATGCTATAGCTAGGTATGGCCCCCATAGACTCGTGTATTTGAACAAACCTATGGGGGCCAGGGAGTGGACATCATATATTATAATTAATTTTCACAATTCTAGTAAACAAATAAATCAGAATTTATGTTAATAGCCCCTTGCCCTTTACATTAACCCTCCTTCCCTTGTTACCATTTAATTCCATTTTCTAGTATATTTATGTACTGTCCTTGCATATGTAAAAACACATATTTTTGTCTTCTGTTATATAAATATTATAATTTTTAAAAGTCTATAAATGTTTAAAATATAGCAACATATCGCTGAAGATACCACATACTTTGGTTGAAGGATACAGAGAACTCAATCTTACCAGAAAATTCTTTCTTTGCTGGCTAATGCTTGAAGGTGCAGAAGGTTGCTGGGAGAGAACCAGCAACCTGCACCCTGGGCTATCCAGGGCTGGACCCTGCATGATACAATACTGACCTGCCAGGCAAGATGTGCCCACTGCTGCAATAGCAGCAAGAGTGTTTACAGGGGTAACCAATTGCTCTCTTGGCTGGATTTGAGCTCTCCTCCACAGGAGGTATCTCATAGCTGGTACTATAAGTCAGGTCCAACGTCCATGCCCAGGGAAGTAATAGACCAGGGTATTCCATAGAACATGAAGCAGAAAGAATGTAAGAGCGGGAGGATGGGGAGGAGGACAGTGAAATGCTGTCCTCTGGGCATGAGATGACTGTTATACATATGAATGCACAGCAGCTATGTTTACTTACACAAGAACAAGCCAGTAAAGCTGCAGCCTGTATAGAAGAGGGGCTCCCAATGCCCCACTTCTAGTTGAGGACCTATTGGCAGTTGGTGGCTTCTAGGGGAGGGAGAATCGCTTACCTTTGGGGATATGGCAACTGGTAGGTGTCCATGCCCAAGTGGATGATTCAATACTCATGTACATATGAGCAGGACTAAATAAACTAAGTGGGTTAAAAGCATAAATACATAAATAAATAAATAAATAAATAGATATCAAATTGGGAAGGAGATGTGATGGGGAGTCTAGTGGGGAACTGGAAAGAAGTGAGAGTAGATATGATCAAGAGATATTGTATATGTGTTTGAATATTTCAAAGGATAAATAACTTATTTAATGAACAATTTATTTAATAAACACATGAAATTTAAAAGTAACATTAATTATAATTATTACAGATAAATAATCAATGGTAATCATCTATCACAAAAGTTAGACTGCTAATATTACATCATAAAGTTTTTGTAAGCTCATTTATTACTTCATAGACTTTAAAATACCATAGCCTATTCTTTCATCCTTTCCAATTTTCTGTCTTTTTCCCCTTGATTTATTGCAGTGGTTAGAATTCTAGGACCATGAGGAATAAGACTGTTAAGAGTAATTTTTTAATGCTTTATTGCTGATCTTATAGAAAAAAAGATTCAGTCTTACAGTATTATGTATGCTGAGAGCTTCAGGGTTTTTGTATATAGTCTGTACAGTGATAGAGAAGCATACAACCCTCTAATTTAAAAATTTGAGAATTCTGTTTTTCATTCCATGGATGTATGCTGTATTCTGTCAAGTGCATTTTTGCTTCAATTTGTAAAACCTTGTGGGCTTTCTATTTTAGCCTATTAATATGGTGGAGTACACTGAGTAATTTTCATGTATTAAGCTACTCTTGTGCTCCTGGAATAATATCCACTTGGTTGCTTTGTGTATTGCTGAGCTCTATTTGTTGTTATTTTATTGAACAGTTGTATTCCAAAGAAATCCTATCAACCCTATCAACCTTATAAACCTTTAAAAAAAAAAAAACAAATTCAGTTTTTCATCAAGAGGGGTCTCATTGTGTAGCCCAAACTGGTCTGGAACTCACTATACAGCCCAGGTTAGTCTTAAATTAATAATGCTACTGTTCAATGTTCAAAATACTTGGATTGCAAGAATGTGGTATCATACTTGTTTCAACTCTATTTTCAATATTTTATACATAAAAATTGTCTGATTTATCAGTTACTATGTGATGCTTTGATGCATGTATATATCACACAATGTTTAAATCAGGCTAAACATTTTTGTCTTCTCAAAAAATCATTTATTAATGATAGAGCAATCAAAATCATTCCTTCTAGATTTTAAGGATACATAGTTTATTATTTTTATCTGTACTCAACATACTGTGCTATTGCACACCAGAACTCCTTACTTTATGTAAATGCATCTGAGTCCACATTCGTCAACATCTCCCTCCTCCTACCTCCTTTACTAGGTTTTCTAGCATCACTCTGATACATGATAGCTATTATTCTTCTCTCAATTTGTATGAGATCAACTTTTGAGGGTGTGATGCTTAATATTAATTGTCAACTTAGCAAGACCTAGAATCACTGAGGAGATATGTTTTCCCAACACCTGTGAAAGATTATTAGTATTAGGTTAATTGAGGTGGGAAAATCCAGCCTAAAATTATGCAGCACCATCCTCTGGGATTAGGTGCTGGATTATTTAGAAAGGAGGGAGCCAGATGAGCAAAGTCATTCACCTTGTTCTGTTTCCGGGCAGCAAATGTAAGGTTAAAATTTGATTCAATGTCTTGCCACTAAATGATACAGGGGTTTACCTGCCATGAAAGACTATGCTGGAATACTGTGCCGAAACAAACCCTTCTTCTTTTAAGTTCCTTTTGTGAGCTTTTCTTTAAATTATAGCAACAGGAAAAGTAATTAATGAAGGCAGATTCCCCATGTGAATAACATCACGTGGTACTTGTCTTCTTGTGCCTGGCTTTGTTTACTTAACATAATTATATCTAGTGTCATTTATACTGTCACAAATCAAAGAGTTTTACCCTTTTGTAACAGAATAGCCATCCATTGAGCTTCTACATTTCATTTTCAATGGGTTTATTTTTAGCCAAATCTGCCCCCTCTGGGTTTAGAGAGAGACCTTATCTTAAAAATTGAGATTGAAGGTGACTGAAGAAGACTCACAATGTAGACCTCTGACATACACATGTACATACATACATGAGCAAGATTTCTTCCCATAAAATCAAGAAAATAGTCCCTTTTATAATAGCTAAAATAAAACATCTACTAATAAAATCTCCATGGATGTAAACTACCTATACTATTAAAATTATAAAACATTAATAAAATTAGCTGAGGAGAACACAAAAAGTAGAATAACATCCTGTGTGCATGGTTTGGAAAAATGAAGATTGTTAAAATGTCTATACTACCCAAAAGGATTCACTCATTCAATGCAATCCCTATCAAAATACCGAAGATATTATAAATTGAGCTACAACGTGTTAAAATTTATATGGAAACAGACACACACACACACACACACACACACACACACACACCAAATAGCATAGAGAACCTCAAGCAAAGAGAACAAAGCAGATACAATTGTCACTACTTGACTTCGACTTCAAAATATTGTACAAAGCCATAGGAATCAAAACAGCATGGCATTTGCATAAAATCAGCGCATGATTGTGTGGAAAAGAATAAAGAACACAGGAGTAAACACATGCATTCAACAGACAATCTTTTTTGACAAAAATATGCTAAGAACAAGCAATGGAGAAAGAATTACCTTTTCAATAAATTATGTTGGGAAACTAGGGCTTCCACATGCAGAAAAATTACCTATATCAGCAGTTACAAAGTTTAACTCATAGACTTAAACATAATTTTCTTCCTTCTTCTTTCCATCATCCCACCACCCTCGTCTTCATATTAGGACCTCGTATATTAAGTTGAGATCTGTTGTTGCTTGTTCTGCTTTCTGGAAGAGATTGTGTAGCATTTGTATCTTTTCAGGTGCTTCAAATGTATGGATTCAATTTTGGTAATACTAATAGAGTAATTCAGATAATCTTTTTCATAGTGGGTGAGTTTTGATAGTTTGTACTTTTTGAGGTATTCATCTATTTAATCTTACCTGTTAACTCTGTGTGTATGGACTTGTTTGTAATAATCCCTTCTTAACTTTGGAATGGCTAGAGGAGCTATAGTAATATCCTAGTTGGTGATTGGTCATCTCTTTTCCTTTGCCAGTCCCACTAGGGTTTGACCTATCTTAGTATTGTTGTAATAGATCATATTTCCCAAATCACTTGCTTCTGACTTTCATGGTTTCAAGTGATAAATGCACTGTGGTTTGAATGGTCATTGTTTATCTTTACACAATGACTCATTTTCTCTGTTTGCTTTCATGATTTTCCCCCTTATCTTTGTTTTTCAGGAGTTTCGTTGTAATTTTTTTTTTTCACGTATTTCTTTGGGTGTATACTGTTTAGGCTTCGATTTGCTTCTTGACTGTGTAACACTACATCTTTATATAAAGTTGGCATATTTCAAACATTATTTCTTCAAATAGTTTTTGGGATACACTTTTGCCATGTAGCTCAGGTTGGCCTGGAACTCACGCTGCCCTGATTTCTAGCTCCTATGTGCTAGTATTAGGGACATGTACCGTCACACTCAGCTTCAAACATTTAGAAAAATCTCACACTCTTTCTCTTCTTTTCCCAGAGATACAATAATCTTAAGCTTAGAGTTTTGTTAGTGTCCTGTAATCCCTGATGCTTTAGTCTTCTACCTCCCCCTGCTTCTTTCTATTATTAAGACTAGGTGATTTCACTAATTCATTCCTGTCTTGTTTCCACTTTCCTTTTGAGCTGTCCAGAGAGAATTTCAAAGTTTTAATTTTATTTTGGTTCTAACAATTTCCAGTTCATTCTCTTTTTTAGGGGTTTTGTTCCCATACTGAAACTTTCTCTGTTTCCCATTTGAAGATAATTCATAACTGCTTGTTGAAGCATTTTTCATAACTTCTATCGTGAAACAATTCAGATAACCAACATCTGAGTCTTCTCCGTGTTGGCATCTGTGTATTATCTGTTCCCATTCAACTGCAATTGCCCTGGTTCTTGGCATGATGAATGGCTCTTTATTGATTCTTGGACATTTGAGGTATTGTTTTAGGTGAATCTGGTTCTTATTTAACATTCTACATTGGCAGGTATCCATCCCTTGGTAGGTATTGTGTGTAAGTTCATGTGAGAAGAGATTTTTTAGCAAATATCCACTGGGCCCAGCCAAAGTGAGGAACCATTATCACTGTCTCATTGTAGATACATGGGCTGAAAGTTCAGTTTGTCCATGTGATTCTGTGGCAAAAGTGGATGTCTGTTGTGCTCTATCATTTCACCTTGTTGATACTGAGTATAGGTGAAGAATGATCTCTGCCATTAGGTCCCATTGATTTCTCAGTGGACAGCTAATCAGAATGTAGACTAGCTTAACAGTACCTCCAATGTATTTATTTAGTATTGTTGATGCCTAGTAAGAGGGGAAGACTTGACTCCCCGCTGGGCTCTCAGTGGTGAAATCTGAAGGACTGAGATTTTCCAGTGCTGAGCTCACAAGATAATTGACCTTACATTACCCCCTTGTGAACTCCTCCATCCTTATTTGTTGTGCTCTGTCAAGTGTTTTTAAGAATTTTTTTTTTAATTTTACATGCATGAGTGGTTTGCCTGCATGTGTGTATGTGCACTAGATGCATACCTGGTACCTGCAGAGGTCAGAAGAGGATGCTGGATCCCCTGTGATTGAGTTATGTACAGTTGTAAGCTGACATGTGAGTGTTGGGAATGGAACTCATAGCTTCTGCAGGAGCAGCAAGTGCTCTTAACTGCTGAGTCATCTCTCCAGCTTCTAGTAATTATATAAGCTGTGAGAAAAAGGCTTTGAAGAGATATGCTATTCCATCTTGGCCAAAATCAGAAGTCAAAGCTTCTAGTAGACTGTTAGTCCTCCTAAATCTGTAAGGAAACATTGTAACTGGGCAGAGGAGTGATGACTTTGCCCATGGCTCAGTTGCATTTCTTTTTAATGTGGCAGCAGGGCTACATTGGGGCTTGTGATAATGACAATAACAAGGTAACAGTTGTCTAATATTTTCCAAGTGCCAGGCACTATTCTAACCATTTCCCATTGAGAATTGCCTATTAAAGGTCCATAATCTCATATCTACAAGTCCAAATATTCAAAAAGATCCACAAATTTTAACATTTAAAAACTCATTTGGTGGCAAAAAAAAAATCTGTCCTGAAATGACATTTTGCTATGTATAGTTTTTTATCTATCATGTTTAATGTGAATATACATCCATTTCACAGCAGAAATATTAATGCATTTTTTTCTATGGGATATTGCCCCAGAACCCATTAGGGATGAGATGAAATATAGAGCATATGCACTATCTTATCTTTCTAAAAATCTAAAATTTTCTGAATTCTGAAATGCAGCTGGCCCCCAAGGGTTTTGGATAAGGGGTTGTAGATTGGTTCCAGCTTCTAAGATTCCATTAAGGGAACATTTTCACTGATGCTTTAAAGCTCTTTCCAAATTATAACTGGACTGACATAAGTGAGCACAAAAGGAAGAAAGAGTTGGATAAACCCAAGCGAAGAGGCTAGGCAAATGCATCTTCTATCAGCAGCGCAACCTCCTCATGTCATAGTACAAATGCCTGACCGAACTAGTTTTCTTTATCATTAATAATCAAGCTGAAAACTTTCAGAAGTCTAATGATGCCTATTTAAGTAGGAATATAACATACTGTTGACAGATGAGCACATAGTCACTTCTATCTCTTCTGCCCTTACACCAGTCTTCTCGGGTGGCAGTACACATGAGAATTCTTAGTCACAACAATTTATTTTAATTAACACTAAACCACTAATAAAAAGCCAGGAAGCTTGCCTTCTGAATACATGCCTCTCGGCTAGAAGATGTCCTAGAAGCTAAGGTCACTCTCATTGACTTGGGAGGGGAACCATGGTCATTTCATTTCATTCATTTAATAGTTAATTACTAAGAACTTAGTCTTCAGGAAATATTGTAATAGATTAAGTGCGCTCAGAATTAACAAGATAGAAATATTCTCAAGTATATTTGCCAACAAACATCTTGAGTTCAAAGTAGACATGAAACAAGGATGTTTGTGCCATCTCTAATTTCTTGAATATTGAATTACTCATTCCATTAACCAGTGACGTCCAAAAGTGGGTTACGATATGGCATTTCTACTGGGGAAAGCATGAAAATTGTGATGCTAGTTACTGATGTAACGCTGTCTGTTCCCTTCACGGGAAAAGAGAAAAAGAACAACAGAAGATGCCGTATCATCCCTGAATCCTACTTTGAAAGCCCTAACTCATTTTTAGAGTATGCAAGCCTGCTTCTTACCAGGCAGTGTTCATTTGAACCTTCTGATACAGAATTAGACTTTTCTGAAGCCCCTAACACTGCTTTTCAACCCTTGCTGTACATTAAGAATCACATTGAGAGAATAAAAAAATTCAAAGCTAAAGACCACAACAGAGCAATTGATTCAGAGCCTCTGAAACTAGGTGCCTATATAGGCAGAGGCACCTCTTAAAAACTTCTGGATGATTCTGAGATTTTTGTAAGGACTAAAAGTCACTACAAATATTCATTAACCCACAAAACTGCAAAAGTCCAGGTTTGTATACCTGGATTTTTATAAAGTTCACTTCACTGCATGCCAGGCACTGTTAGGAAGAACTTGATGAACATTATTCTTGTTTTATTCTTAGAGAGTTCTTGCATCAAAACATTGCTTAAGGGGCGGCAGGTTTACCTGCCTCTCCATTTTCATAAAATCCTTGAAAACAATTTCAAAAACACAGATACACAATGAAAACACAAGGCTTCCCAGGATGTTAAGGAGAAGCACCACTGGCTGCTCTTTCCAACTAATATTGTTAATTAATTTCTATTTGGGGATCCTGGCACAGCCTTTGCCTCAAAATGATTCTGGGATGTAAGTATTATAGTTCCCATTTTAGAGGTGGCAAAAAAGAAATCAAATAGTGATTGAATGATTTCCACAAGGCCATACACCCAGTAGTCGAAGTGAACTAAAGCAAGTTCTACCCCACCCCCAGCTTCACAAGAGCTGATGTAATGAAGTAGCTATGCTCCTTCAAAGCTCATAGGGTTGAAACTATAATCTTCAATGTGATTCCATTTGGAGAAAGGAAGCCATTAAGGATAAATAAGTCCTAAAGGTGAAACCTCAGTTTGATAGGACTAACATCCATATAAACAGGGACACCATTCAGGTAGTGGTGGCACAGGCGTTTAATCCTATCACTTGGGAGGCAGAGGCAGGCATATCTCTGTGAGTTCGAGGCCAGCTCTGTCTACAGAGCAAGTTCCAGGACAGCCATGGCTACACCGAGAAACTCTGTCTTGGAAAACCAAAGGTGGGGTGGCTGGAAAGATAGCTCTAGTGTTAAAGGCTGAGTTCACAACTAAAGAAATAAGAAACACCAGCAAGCAGTTACTCACCCCCCTCCCTCGCCTTGTGTCTTTCTCTGTCAAACTATCAGCATCCCTCTCCCTATCAGCAGGCCTCTTTGCCAGATGCACCAGAGAGTCCACTGGCAAGAGTGAGATATATGAAAGAGGAGCCAACAGGCAGGAGTTTCAAGTAACTGAGCAATTCCAAAGGTGAACAAATTTCAGGCTATTATCCACGAAGTTGACTGGAGATCTGAAGAAGCACATTGTGCTGCCTCTTCTAGGCAAAGTGTGCATGGCTGGGGCTTCTCTGAAGGTTTCTGAACCAGAAGATGTAAATGATCTCATCAAATATTGTTTTACTGGAAGTAACTTCATGCAATCACTCCTATTTTCTCCACAAGTCATCTCTGACATTTGATTCATTGTACCAAGACCCTGCTAAGTACCCTTGTATGTAGGTGGTACTGCTCTACTATACCCAGCTCATTATGAAAATTTACCTGCCGGCAGAAGGGATTCTGGAACAAGATGCACCATCAATTATCTCTAGCTACAACAGACACCTAGTAGAAGAGGTGCCTGAGAGTTCAGGACAACTTGTGTAAGCATTTGCTGTTTTTTTTGGGGGGGGGGAGGGGTTGGTTTGGCACTGTATCTGAGGACTATATATTTGGCCAGCTCTAAAATGTTCTATAGTTTGATGACTTTCTAGAGATCTAGCCAACAAAGGAAATCTCAACTCTCAGTTTCTACAATAAAAAGCAATGCTTGCAGGAAGTTGATGATTAGGGTCTCATGGGTCCTGATAGGACTTCGTTGTTCAAATGGTTTGTTATATGTTACAGTTTGGTAGACTTGTATTGGGATAACCTCATTACTTCTCAAGAACTCTATTCCTCAAGGGTCTCTTTACAGGGACTGCCTGTCTAATTATGGAGGAGCAAAGATGTCCTGCAATTTGCAGAAACAAACATCTCCAATAATCAGATCTCAGTCATCTGCTTCTAGGTCTGTCTCCGGGGAGCTTGAAAGGGGTATTTCTGTAATTCTACCAAAATGGTAGACCTACTCAACAGTTGTTTTCCTTCTCCTAAAGAGGTTTGGTGACTGAAGTCACTGGCCCTGAGTATCCCTGAGGTGGAAGTGGATTATCTATTGAGCCACAAAACTCCAATGCAGGAGATAGAACACCTTTTAAAGGAATGTATGATAGACAAGCCCTTTTAAAGAGGTCAATAGGAACATGGTGTACAGGTGCATTCCTTTAATCCCAGCACTGGGGAGACAGAGGCAGGTGGATCTCTATGAGTTCAAGGCTGGACTGGCCTTAAAAACAAAAAGATAGTCAGTAGAAACTTCAGTGGGGAACTAATTAACAGCTGTTATGTGAGCTACTCACCACTTGGTGGATCTTGGAAAGAGACAATTTTAGCTTAGATTCCAGATTGTTGAAAGTCTGTAATAGGAGCTGGGGAGCTTAGTGGTTAAGAATGTACAGTGCGTGCAGAGGATCCAAGCTTGGTTCCAAGCACCCATGTTGGGTGGCTCACAGCTGCCTGTGACATCAACTCCAGGAGGACTGGACACCTCTGGCATCTGTGGACATTGCATTCACAGCACGTTAATTACCCCACAGCCCACATATACACATAATTAATAAAAAGTTAAAAAAAAAAGTTAAAAGCCATAATAGCTAATCTTTTATTGTGTGTAATTTCTTTTATATGTAAACTAGTCAAATTGAAATTTGCATTGCCAACAAGATTAAAAAAAATCTTAGGTTTCATGTGGCATTTTTGTTTCTTAGCTTTTCCTCATCATGTTGTGGTTCATTATTCCTCACTTGTTGTGCCAGGCTTCTTCTTCCAGGGAGTGCTAGTTCATGTCTTCTAAAACACTGCCACCTTCCTTAGCTTTTTGAGTTTGCTATCTAAGCTAAGGTGTTTTGTCTGAAGTTCAGCCAGAGTCTCAGAATGTTTTGGAGTCATAATAATATATGAATCTTTGGCAGTTAGTTTTGTGTTGTATACTGATTGATGCATTCTGGTGCCCTGTAGCTTCTTGAAGTGTTTATGCAAAGGTGGGCCTCACTATACTCAGGAAGATTCGGACCTTTCTGAAACAGGTAAACACAGCATCTTAAGGCTTTAAGGCACTGTAGAATCTTTGGCAGTGACCCTCACAAGTAAATATGAGTATTCCATAAATACACCTTAGGATGCTTCAGCTATTGTAGCCTCCATGGGCAGTTTGCCTTAGAATCCCCAGAAAACAGTAATTTGAAGGTGAGACAGTGTTAAGGGGAACATTGAATCACTTTTCCAAGAGCACATCACTCTGAGCAGGTCATCTGCCAGAATAACCATGCTTTCACACTCTAGATTCCTACAACCTGGGTAAGAGAAAACTCAAGGCAAGTAGCAGACTATGACGCAAATAAGGACAAGTGTCTATCAGTAGCCAAGAGAGCTTTTCCAAACCTTTTAGGTCACTGCACTTAGCCAGCTGAGAAGCCAAGAGTAAGGACCGTGTTATAGCCAGCCTACCCTTTTTATTTGGTTATTTACATTTTTGAAGTTCAAGGCCATTTTATTGGCCCTTAAAAGAAAAATCTCAAGCCAAGCAAGCTAAAAGCATCAGAAGTTGCCTGGTGCAATAAGTTGAAGAAGAAAAAGAAAAAGCCACATGGAGAAAAGGGATAACTTGAGAGAAAAATGGACAAGCTCAGAGTGTCCAGAAAAGCATCCCAATGCTATCACTCTACAGGTTTTCTTGTCCCTATTACAGCACTGCAACATCAGTCTTGATCTAGTTGGCTTTTCTGTTAAGGACCACAATCCTTCTAGACTTCAATGTCTGGAACAAGTTTCCTGTTCAAGTCAGGCGTACTGACACACACCTGCAATCCCAGCACTCAGAAGGCAGAAGCAGAAAAGCTGCTTTGAGCTCAAAGCCAGGTTGATCTACCTACTGATTTCCAGGCTAAAGAAGGCTAGCCCATCTTAACATAAACAAATGAGTAAGCAAGCGAGCAAATTAATAAATAAACATCCCCCAACTCCAGCTGATCAAATCAAAACCATTTCCTAGCCACCTGTCTTTACTTTCCTTGTATTTCACGAGTGTATTCGTGACCCAAGCACTTCCCCTCGTTCCCCTCCCCCAAAGCCTCCCCACGTCTTCAAGCATAGATATGTATTCCAGTGCCCACATGCCAACTGCCTGCCATGGACATGCTGTGCCTTTTGATCTGGCCTTGATGCAGGTTTGAAGTAAGGCAGAGCAGAGGTATTTATAGTGAAAGCTTTCAAGTGTTATGAGCTCCCGTTTATGCTCAGCACCACCTGCTCCCACTGCAGATCTGAGTTAGTCCAGACCACCCAAATCACAGCCGAGAGATCAGTTCACCAAAATTCCATCTTCCTTTAGCACTAAGATAGCATATAGAGATTGTTCTGGAAGAAAAAAAATTACATAGAATGTCCCCTCTAAAAAATAGATGACCCACCTCCCTGGAGGATGCCATCAGAGCACCAACCACAGCCAACATACACAGGCCATCGGACCAGGCAAAGCGAGTTGCTTTTCTGGAGGCATTCCACTAGTCCTCTGGTGAGGTGCTAGAGCACCTCATGCTGAGCTACAAGTGGTATTCTAGAGGTCAACTCAATGTCACTGGCTTACTGATAATAGAAGAACAAAGAGGAAATGATACTGGAAAGAGGGAGAAAGAGGAGGGAGCAGAAAGGAGAGGAAAGGAAGAAGGAAGGCTCTGTCTTTTCAGTCTTCCTAAGAACTTCAGTGCTGAGCCATGTCCTGCCACTGGGTCTTCCTCCTGGGGCCGGCAAAATTGCAGGGAAGGGTTGGTTCCCATCAGCCTTGCACTGGGACACAGAAACCAGGCTGGATCACACACTGCAAAGCCAAGCCCACAAATTCTGAGGAATCTAATCCAATTTTCCATCACAGATCCTCATGCTCACAGTTCTTTCCTGATACTCACTGGCTTCCTGAGTAGGACAGCCTTTCAAAGGAGATCACAGGCCTCTGGTTGTAGATTGGGCAATCTATCTTGCCTACCACAGAGACATCAACCACTGGTGTCCATAGAAATCTGTAAAGAGGTAAAGCTGAGGTTTACAGTGAATGTCGCTAGAAAGTGGTACCCAGGTAGGATGCTTGGTGTGGTGTGGAGAGATAGATGGGAGGAGGGCACTGGGGAAGGGAACATGGCTGACCATAGGAAGGCAAGGCTCACGGAACCGCTACCTCAAAGTCCTACAAAATAACTCTTACACCCCAAATGAAGACTACCTTGGCTGGGGTGTGTGCGTTTGTGGGGGGAGTGCAGTTCCCTCTTTGACTTTAGGCCACAGCAATACCATAGGACATACAGCAACAGCATAGCCCCAGAATTTGTGGGGTAAGGAAAAATGAAAATGTAAGACCTGGTGCTCAAGAATGCTTGAGAAAGTTAAGAAGATGGAAGCAGGTACATAGGTCTTCTTCTAAATACTGGGCTCTGTGTAAACATATAGGTCACATGCCCATCAGGCTGTTCATAAAGCTAGGAAAGCTTGTCAACCCCCAGCAGCTACTGGTAAGAATAGGAAGAAAAGGCAGAGAGAGGTCTAAGAAGCGGAGAGACTGGGGTTGGGAGTTGTCAGTGTGAACTCTTCCACCTAGGATAGGCAGTAGTGGGTGAGGGAGGGGCTACAACCAGACAAAAGATAGTCATATTTAGTCATCTGTAGGATTGTTTCCCAAACGCAGGAACTGCGAAGCAAACCTGGGCTGAGAGGAACCCTAAGGTCTAGTCTTCAAAGCCCACTCCCATGGAATTTTGCTCAGTGATACCTTCGTGTGGAAGACAGATAAAGGGAGGAAGTAAGGGACTGAAGGCCTTGACATGGATTGCAGACCACACTTCCATTCGAGTAGGGGTAGTGAATTACAGAACAGAAAGCCATGAGGGCTCTTTAGGGCTCAGGAGCAGAGCTGGTCCTTCTGAGCAGTGGCTCCTTCACATTTGACCAGGTTTTACTGTAGATACTTTCTTATAAGACAGGACAGAGGTGCTGGTGAAGACAAAAAGGCATGGGGCACCTGCCCTTGCATGTGGCTTGAATCAGGTGGTCATAATACATGGTGTCTGATTGGAAGTACCCAGGGAAGGACTTGTTTTGAGTATTTTCTTTATGTGTCTATACTTCAGCCCCACCATATCCAATTGTCCCAGTGTAAATATTGAGTTTCCCCTGGCTGATTCCTTCTTTGAACCTCTTTGAAAGTTCTAGAAGCCATATACTAACAAACCCATTTCCCTTCTTAAGCAGTACACTTCTCTACGAGGCAAAGATAAATCAGGGGAAAGGGGTTTTTGAGGCTCCTGGCTGTGTAAGGGAAAGCATAGAAATGACAGTCAACAGTGGATCAGTGGGCACAGTCAAAAAGGCCCGAGGAGGTGCTATTGGGGACAAGGCACCAACTTTTCCATTACTGTTCTTCCTGGTCCACAGAATACTTTCAGAAAAGTCCCTAACAGGTCTAGCCTCTTTGGCAAATCAGCCTCTGAGCTGTCTTTCAGCCCATCACATGAGGCAAGGATCACTATTGATGCACATTTTCTATCACAAATTACCACCCACACTTAGCCCTTCTACATAGAGAAAGCTCAAGAATGACAGAAAAGCTGTGAGTAATTCCAGACACCTGCCTCTGTGAAGGCAGAAACACAGCTGCTCTAGCCCAGAAAACGGATCTCCAACACCTTCTGTTCAGGGTCAGAAGACATTCTCCATTATTTCTGCCATAGTTGGAGAGCAAATAAAGGAGCTTCTTGTCTACTTTGTGCACTAAGAAGTCTCCAGTTGGGCTAGCATCAGGGAAGAAGAGAGAGTTAAGTCGGGACTGGAAGCCATGGTGTCTCTGCTGTTACCACTGTTCCTTTGGCAATGCCAAGTCTCCTGCCTGGGTAATTCTACCCATTCCAGGTTTTCCCTAAGCCAGCCATCGAGGCAGGGAGATCTAGATCTAAGCTCCTTTTATTCAGTATACAGTGTCTTCTATTGGAAATAAGTAAGGCTCTGGAAAATGGAGATGCTAAAAGCACTTCTAGTCTCTTGAATGTGTGGAGGCTAGGGGCAGCAGCTCCCTTCTAGCCCCTCAGAAAAGAGCACTGCAGAGACATAGGAACAGAACAGTAGAGGCCTGTGGGGCTACTCTAGACATCACAGAGTATGTTGCACCTCCCACCATTTCCTGCTTTAACTGGATGACCCCAAATTCCAGTAAGTCTCACTTCAGGTGGCTCTCTTCTTCAACAAGTAAGAAGAATGATTTTTGGATCCATGCCCCTGATAATCCGTGAGCAAATGCTTCTCTGGTAAAGAGAGGAGGCTATGGGAACATGGGAAGAGTCTGAAGGAACATGGGAAGGCTAACAGTGTTGCCTGCCCTGAGCTCTGCCGAGGTACAGATGCAGCTTCACCATCTCAGTTAACCTGAGAGAGAGGAGAGTCTGGTAATCAGAACCTAGGCTTGGAGCTGAAAGAAGAAAACAGAATACAGGATTTTGGAAAGAGTGTATCTATCTTGTGTAACGAGGCTGGATTGCTTTGGGAGAAGCTTGAACTCTTGTTTTCCAGTTTCTTTCACACTTTTCAAAGTCACGCTCATATCATCTTCTCAAGTCTTCATCACTGAGTGCCATTAAGTCACAGCCGAAGGTTCAAGTATCTGTCCCAGATTCATTATCTTGAAACCCAGAGAAATAGCAAAGAGTAACAGTCACCTGAATTCAATATCCTAGCCTTGTAAAAGTCAAATACAGCTACTTTCATGTGTAAAGGGAACCAGAGAACAGATCCAACCAGACAGCTTCAAGTGCCCAGGACTGTGACAAGTGCAGATTGGATCCGAGGGAATTCTAGAGTAGTGACATTGGCAAATTGATTTTCTGGCTTCACCAGCTTACCCACTTTGGTAATTGTGGTTTTGATTTGGTTTGGCTTTTCGGTGGTATAATTTTTTAAAGCTCTTCCAGGGGTCCATTTTTTGAGGTTATGTCTGTACTATGTACTAATGAACACTCAAACATGTGTTGTGTACAAGAGATCTTAAAAATGATTCATTGTTCTTTTATAAATGGTGTCATATACCCTAATAGACAAAGAAAAGTGGACTGGAGTTTGAAGGATCTTGGCAGCTTTTTCTCATCCCTTCTGTTATGAAATCTTGACTTCCTGCAGGAATATCCATTCCAGAACCTTCTGTCCACATAGGCCCCTATCTTACCAAAGGTAAGATGTCCAGATAGCCTTCCCTACCAGGAGGCTCTGTACTATTGGACACATTACAGTCTCCTCAGCTTTGTATCAATCGTGTGAGCGGTACCAGCATACTGGCCACTTTCTAGAAGAGAGACCAGACATCCTTGAACACAGGTGGGATGGAGGATGGATCTTAGGTTTCTGGCAGTGCTGCACTGGGAAGTTACTCCTGCATGGACAGCCCTGCAAGAAAGGCAGGGTGTGCAGCAAACACCCAGTTTAGTCTTCACTTCTTACAACTGCTTCCAAGGCAATATGGCACCTGCTGAGGACAGACAGAGACTGTCCCTCTTGCTCCCATTTGAGCTAGATGGCACATAGAACTATTTACTCAGCTGGGAGGAAAATGGATTATATGAAGCCAAGGCATCTCAGAGTAACAAAAGAAAGAAATATGAATGGAAGCATAATTATAGATTCACAGTGCTGCGGCCATTTACTGTACTTTTCAGGAGTCCACAGTCTGCTTCTTGCTAGGATTTCTGTGCATCTTTGAACCTTCAAACTATCTTTATTAGTCACAGCTCATCTGCATGTTTATTTTCCTCTAAGTGATATTTACTTTGTATCTCGTTATGTTTGATATTTTTTAATATCCTCTGAGTTTGTACTACAAATGTTTCTTAGACACCAAAGTAACATGTAGTAATGAAGATTTCATGGATACCGTCCCACAGCCCAGAAGTCTATCCTCTAAGAGAGAGGATACACTCTCTCAACACACTCTGTTTTGAGTGTGAGTGTGGTCTGGGAAGGTAATTCTCTTGCATTACATTGCCAAGGGCTTGCATGGCTCGAGAAAAGCACAATACAGACCCTGTCATATGTCACACTATGACATCTTCCTGACCCCATTTTTTTTGAGATCTACTTATGCATTCAGGCCCTCCCTTAGTCCATTTGATTATTGCTTGAATAGGAATGGCTCCCACAGACTCATGTGTTTGAATGCTTAGCCCATGGGAAGTGACACAATTAGGAGCTGTGGTCTTATTGGAGGAAATGTAGCCTTGTTAGAGGAAGTGTGGCCATGTGGGGGTGGGGCTTTGAGGTCTCCTATGCTCAAGTGAGGCCTAGTGTGGCACACAGTCTCCTTCTGCTGCCTGTGATCAAGTTGTAGAACTCTCAGCTTCTTCTCCAGCACCATGTCTGCCTACACGATGCCATGATCTCCACCAAGACAATAGACTTAACCTCTGAAACTGTAAGCCAGCTCCAATCAAATATTTTCTTTTAAAAGAGTTGTCATAGTCACGGTGTCTCTTCACAGCAATAAAACCCAAACTAAGAAAATCTCCATGTCTAGATACATGATCTAAGGGTGTTTTTCTTCTCATACAGGAAGAGACAGAGTCCAGGTAGCTCAAGAATGTTCTGGTTGAGAATGCATTGTCATCCTAGACTCCCAGTGGAGGTTTTTCAAAAGCCTGAAGTTTATCTAAATCTCTAAAGAGTCAGAATTCATGAGGGTCTGGGGAATTTTCACTTAGGACATCTCTGATCCGAGTCAAACAAAGTACAGATGACATCTTGAGAAACCACCTTGATTAACATGGATTGAGAAAGTGTGCTAGGCTATAAAAAAAGCTTGTGGTTTAGTTGAAACTACCTCTCTCTGATAGGGGAGTGCTTCGGAACATAGACTTTGAAACCTTCACCCATGGCCCATGGTTTAAGTTGGTGCCTTGATTTTCCCAGACCTTCAGCTTCCCCAGATACACTAGGAAATAGCAAAGTCAGTCGAGGGAAAGCAGAAGTGAGATCTCCCTCATTCTGGCAGTTGTGCAGTACATCTCAAGAGGTGAGACTATGCTACCCATCACCCACTGGACCCCACTGAACAAAGGAGACTGATGGGTAGGGAAGTAGAAACATGAAAGTAACCCTAGAGTCTCTTAGCTCTGCTTAAGTGAGCTTCATTAGAATCCTTCTTCTGGGAAAAATGGGTAAGAGGGGATTCCAGGCCTTCCTAGATTGGAAGGAAAAGAACAAGGCCTAGCATACCAGTGGTGGTCTCTGGAGAAGGACTGCATGGCTTGGAGAAATTGTGAGAAAGAATATTGAGATTGGAAGAGTAGCATGGAGAGTGGAAATGGTGGGACTCGAGGCAGCACCAACACCAGACAGAATAGCCATTAATGAGCACAATAAAGATGCTTTGAAAGACCCAGAAGGATTAAAACATTGCCAATAACTCTCACAATCTGCGTAGGTATTCAAAAATGCTTGAGGTAGAAGACTTGGCAAGGAGCGAAATGTCCCACATGAGCAAACGTGCTACTGTCAGAGAGATTCAAATTGTGTGGTTGGTTGTGTACTTTAATTTTTGCATTAAGTTTTAAAGCTAGGTGCTAAATCTTTTTCATCCCTGTATGAGCTTAGTTCTCATGGAATTCTCTGGAGACTGCTGAAAATGTCTTCCTCATCCATATCTTCTTAAGGTATCTATCCCCAGTCCTACATTCCCTCCGAATTTCGAAACTTCATTGATATCTAATTTTTATATCATGAATTCAGCCAGTTGAGAGTATCCAGTCTGCATTTTAATCAATCTCTACAGTCAGGCGACCATTATCATACCATACCGTATAGCTTTAGAACACCCCAGCATGCCTAATTGCTTCCTGTGCTTCTCAGTACTCATCTCCATTCCAATCTTGTGACCCAGGCTAGATATGTTCCATATACGTCACATTTGTGTTTCAACTTTTCCTGAATTTTATATTAAGGGATCATAGCATACATCTGATGTATTTCATTGCTCATATGGTTAAGTTCATCCATTTTGTGACAGGTAGGCAAAGTTTGTTGTTTTTGTTGTTGTGTAGTATTCCACTATTAGACAATTAATTCTGCTTTTTATTTTCTCACTGAAGAACATTTGGATTATTCACAAATTGTTTTTATGAAAAAAAATGCACATTCATTTGCATATTGGTCTCTGTGTGGACATATGCTTTTCATTTATTTTGGGTAGATACCTAAGACTAGAATTGTGGAGACATATGGTAAGCATCTGGTCTTCATTAATTGAAGCACCTTAAGCTGGGAATGATAAGTAAAAGGCTGAAAGTAAGTTGTGAAGGACTGGGACTTGTGATTGGGGGTATGGAATAAAATTCTTGAAAAGAAAGGTTACCAAGAAAAGAGATTAAAATCACATGGGGATCAATTCACTTGCCCTGTAATTTGTACCTCAGTGTTCAGAAAACCTAAAATTTCTAGCCAATGCAAAATTTCCTTAATCAGTTTTCATTATAGTTCACACTAATCACAGCATATGAGACTAGACATATGTGAATGGTTGAGTATAGGGGTACAGGTGGCTACATATGGGAATAGCCTCCATAAATGGCCACTTTTAGGGAGGCATTAGGTTTAGTCATGATAAGAATTTGCTTTTAACCAAACATTCCACTTAGACAATTCAGTTGAAAACTCCAACTCTTAGAATCTACCACTACAATTTGTGTTTATTTCATTTAGTCTCTATAAAGCCCTTTCTGAGTATTTGTGTCTTCTTGAAGTAGCAAATTGTGCTGATAAGATTGGGGGGGCATGCAATTACAAATAAGAATATTGAGGCTGGTCATAACGGGAATCACTATTGCAAAGTACATTCAAAAGTCAAACTGTGTCTTCTTATAATTGATCAAATCCTATTAAGTAATAATGAAAAAGCTTACACTTTTTCTTTCTTCTTTTTTGTAATTATTGGATATTTTATTAATTTACATTTCAAATGTTATCCCCTTTCCTGGTTTCCCCTCCAGAAACCCTCTATCCCATTCCCTCTCCCCCTGCTTCTATGAGGGTGCTCCTCCCACTCAATCCCTCCTCCCTGTCCTGGCATTCCCCTACAGTGGGGCATTAGGCCTTCCCAGGACGAAAGGCTTCTTCTCCCATTGATGCCTGACAAGGCCATCCTCTGCTACATATGCGCCTGGAGCCATGGGTCCCTCCATGTGTACTCCTTGGTTGGTGGTTTAGTCCCTGGGAGCTTTTCCTTAGCACAGAAGTATCAAAGCAAGCACTCTTCCCCTTCACCCCTGTTCCACCTTGGTCTAGAGTTCCAGTAGCCTCTTTCCACTTTCCTGTAACATATATTCTATTTTACACCTCCCCCACAACACACACACACACACACACACACACACACACACACACACACACACCTCTATATACATTTTCTGTAAACATGGGCCTTTCTTTCTGGTGCCAAAGTGAGGGCCTTAATTTTTATTTTTTAAATTCTTTTAGTTGATGCAAACATCATCTACATGCTCCTTATCTCAGGAATAATTTACATTAATTTGTTTCCACTGGAGAAAGAATAATTTTCATTCTTACAAAACTAACTATTTTGGTCAAGACCCCTACAGGCATTATTCTGTGTTATTTTGGTTGTAGAATTAAGGCAGGTATATTTGAATATTATTTTTTTTTTAGAGAAAGAACTCCTTTAAAAGCTTTTTGGAAAAGATTTTTATTTAAACAGACTGCCAAATGAAAAACCTGATTTTATTGAGACACTAAGAGACAAAATGACTGGCGGTTTGCTTGGAGTTTTCATCACTTGTAGGTTGCTTCAGGGACATGAAACTTGGGAATTACCATGTGTCAGAGTAAGATAGCAAGCCCAGGTCACTGGATTATTGCTTTGGGGAGGTGACATGATCTCTGTCAATGTGTGACTGATTTGTTGCTTCAGTGTCTCTCTGATATTAAATTTTGAGGAGTGGGCTCAAGTTTGTGCTTTGGGGCCATCTATCCTTATTTGTCATAGAAAAGAGAGTGCATTCGAGCACCATGGTGATGTTTTTTTTTTAAATTCACTAAAGTCTATCTAGACCATGCTGGGTAGAAATGAAGATGCAAGAGATTCTAATAAATAATTAGATGGCTTAACATGCCTAATTATTCAAAGGACTATCCACCCTCCAAAGGGAAAAGCAAGTACTGGGCATTTCTTTAGCCCCCTTTCTCATCTCATCTCATGTCATGAGAATGCCAATGAGACTCGTCCATCCTCCACCTCCCACTTCCTGGTGCCAGATCTGTAAGCGCTTAGCCAAGCATGCTGGGAGACACAGAACCACTAAAGGGAAGGAGTAACCGGATGTCTTGGGTTTTCTTCCCATTCCGTTCTGTTCTGTTCTCCTGACACCACCTCATTACTAGACGTAGGCACTAGACGTGACAGTCAACTACATTTGAACTGAGCAGAGAAGAGGTAGTGAAGGCAGAGTGTGCAGGAGACATGTCTCAAAGGCAGCCTCAGTCACCTAATCAGACTTTAATTTCCATTACAAATGACACAGAAACATCAAGCTCTGTCATCTCCAACGATACTACACATAAAGGATGGACCGGAGACAACTCTCCAGGAATAGAAGCACTGTGTGCCATCTATATCACTTATGCTGTGATCATTTCAGTGGGCATCCTCGGAAATGCTATTCTCATCAAAGTCTTTTTCAAGACTAAATCCATGCAAACAGTTCCAAATATTTTCATCACCAGCCTGGCTTTCGGAGATCTGTTACTTCTGCTGACTTGTGTGCCTGTGGATGCAACCCACTACCTGGCAGAGGGATGGCTGTTTGGAAAGATCGGTTGTAAAGTGCTTTCCTTCATCCGGCTCACTTCTGTCGGTGTGTCAGTGTTCACGCTAACAATTCTCAGCGCCGACAGGTGAGTTTCTTTTCTCTGTTCTATTTGCCTGGATGTGAAATTAGGGAAGAGGAAAAAGAAAGAAAGAAAGAAAGAAAAGCTTGTGCTTAGCTTTTTACTGGCTACCGGTTGGTGTTTCTCACACTCTGTAACCTAAATGTAAGATTGAAAAAGCAGCAGCGTTTTAAAATAAAAGTTAGAGTAAAAATGTTAAAATGCCTCTGTTAGCATCTGAAGAGTGCTTGAAAAAATATGTGCTTTGGGCTGGGGTTTCCTTTCTTTGAAATGTAATTGTTTGCCTGAAAGAATAGCAAACGGTGTTTTTATTTTCCTCCAGCTTATTAAGTCAGGCAAATTGTTGCAGGTGCAAAGAAAAATACTCATGCTTTATACATTAGTGCAGCCTAGTGGTATAACAGAATCAACATGAACACATTGATATAGGTGTGAAATGGACCGTGTATGCATTACCACGTACCAGAAGGAGGGTAAAGAGAGAAAATGCATCTAATTTATTTGAAAGTTCCCAGATTATCTAAGGGGAGGTAAACAGTAAGGTTTTCAGCTCCCTGGCAATTCAGTGTCATGTCATCATTTAATTCTATTTGTTTTCTTGATAAGCATGGGCTGACATTATCCTTCCCGGGGAAATAAATTAATTCTGATGGACTTATAAAGTCCTGTGGCTATAGCCTGTGAAACAGTCTCACTGTCAGGAAGTTGGGGCTCTGCGTTAGGGTGTTTGTCATTTGAATACTGTATTATACTGTGTAGAGTATCTGTTGCTGAATAACCATGAAAGCATGAAAAAATGAGACTCCAACCAGTACATGTTTTTGAAAAAAAGTCCATAGGTAATCAATGTCTGGCAGTACTGGCAGGGATAGCTTTACATACTGAAATCTGACAGGAGCAAAAGCTTGCTCTGTGTAAATTTTATTATTATTATTATTATCATTATTATTATTATTATTATTATGTTGTTGTTGTTGTTGTTGCTTTTACTTGTCTATATTCTTCTTGAGGGCAGACTCCCACAAAGGCTACAGGTTTTAAGTTGTCTCTGTCCAAATGAGGAGGCATCATTGCACAGGCTGAACTTCTGATTTTATCCTAATCTCTTCCACTGATCCACTAATTTAGGGAATAAAGTAGCTCTTATGAATAGGGAAAACATGAGCTTTCTGCTTCTTACTGCTGGAAATCTGTTCTAGAAAGACTAAAGACTACTTCCCTTTCCAGGAGAATTAATTTGATTAACATGAGTCACTTATACATACAGGACTTCCTTAGAATACTTATGGCAACACATAGGTGGTGAATTATTCTCAAGTCACACAGAAAAACATGCTCAAATGTCCTAAATACAAAGTCTGCCCTAAAATTACAAAATTGCAGATCTGAAATGCCTCATGGAGTAAATTAGGGACAAGCTTATTAGCATAAATAAAATCACTAGGTATATTCTGTGTCTTTGGAACCACATCCAGTTCTAGTTGGTTCTATATGACTGTAGACGAGGAAGAACTGAATGATTGCTAAAGTCCTATGTGTCACTGATTTCAACTCTGTTGTGATTCTGTGTTTCTAGATACAAAGCAGTTGTGAAGCCACTTGAACGACAGCCCTCCAATGCCGTTCTAAAGACCTGTGCAAAAGCTGGTGGCGTCTGGATCGTGTCTATGATATTTGCTCTGCCAGAGGCTATATTCTCAAATGTATACAGTTTCCAAGATCCTAACAGAAATGTGACATTTGAGTCATGTAACTCCTACCCTATCTCTGAGAAGCTTTTGCAAGAAATACATTCTCTGTTGTGTTTCTTAGTGTTCTACATTATCCCGCTCTCGATTATCTCTGTCTATTATTCTTTGATTGCCAGGACTCTTTACAAAAGCACCTTGAACATACCAACTGAGGAACAAAGCCATGCCCGAAAGCAGGTATGTGTACATTGGTACTCCTGCAAGCACAGCCTGAATTCAGAGGTGAGCCCCCCCCTCCAGCTCTTCAGTGAGCTGCATTGCGGTTATCTGTGTAGAGTCTACTGCTGTTGGTATGAGGACAGCCTCTCACTTCAGTCTGAAATTTAGCGCACACTGTGAGCAATGCTAAGCAAGTTATTTGACCCCTCTGAGCCACAATTTCTTTATCTGTAAAGTGAAGAAGAGGACTCAATGACATAGATAGATAAAACTCCCAGCATATTTCCTTATGGTACTCTGCATTTGATCAAGGGTGAGACTATTATTGTAGACAGTGGCAGGGTGAGAGCACTCAGAGCTATTTAGCCTATAGAACGGGAATCTGCATAATGTGAAATTATAAAGCACAGCGTACTTTGTTTTAGAAAGTATCACAGAGTAGTAGAAATGCACAGGATGGTAAAACTGGCAAGACTCATCACATAACTCAATGCAAACTACTTCTACATAGATAAGCAACCTGAGGTCTGAGGACAGTGGAATGAAGTGCCCATAGCAAGAGAACACAGTGATGATGACCACTGATGGAGTTAGGTGTGCTCTCCTTTCATAAATCTGTTCAGAATGAAAGAACGGAACAAATGTTGTCCTGTTTGATTGGTGGTTGGGGAGGTTTCCATTCTGGAGAAGAGGGAAGTAGTGTCTTTTATAGAGAGGGAAGAGGGAGAGAGGGAAGAGAGAGAGAGGGAGAAAGGGAGAGAGGGAAGAGGGAGAGAGGGAAGAGGGAGAGAGGGAGAAAGGGAGAGAGGGAAGAGAGAGAGAGGGAAGAGGGAGAGAGGGAGAAAAGGAGAGAGGGAAGAGGGAGAGAGGGAAGAGGGAGAGAAGGAGAAAGGGAGAGAGGGAGGAGGGAGAGAGGGAGAAAGGGAGAGAGGGAAGAGGGAGAGAGGGAGAAAGGGAGAGAGGGAAGAGGGAGAGAGGGAAGAGGGAGAGAAGGAGAAAGGGAGAGAGGGAGGAGGGAGAGAGGGAGAAAGGGAGAGAGGGAAGAGGGAGAGAAAACTATTCCTTTCTGTGTAGTTTCTCAGTTAGTTGCATAGCTGTGGTCATGAGGCTGAAGCTCTCTATAAGCTCTATACTTAGTGTCCATGTGATCTAGCTATCTTTGTTCTGTCCATGGTTCTATGAGGTACATCTCTTGTACTAACAGATGTGAATAGGAGACTTCTTATATGCGCTGGATGACACATTTTGTTTTTATTCTTCTTCTGAGATGATTCAAATCCCTATAGACTAAAAACAACTCCAGCACTAACCTGCCAACTTTCCTAAACTGCCGAAGACTGTGCTCACCTGTCAGCCTCTGCGGATGTAGTGAAAGCTGTTCTGAATAGTATCATTCCTTTTAGTGAGATTAAATCACTGGGGATTCCACAGCACTGCTTGAGTTAACTAGAGTAGCTCAACTTCCAAGGACGGTGGGAGGCCTCAGCACGAGAGTTAATGAGACCAAGATCACAGGTTACCATGCCAATTAGCTTGTCATATTCTATATCCACAGGCAGACTTCCCATGTGTCCCAGCTAGTTAGCTCATAAACATGTGTTCAAAGAGAGGCCAGCTTTTTAACTGTACATTCCTGTGTCAATCTAGAGTACGGTATCTTTTTTTTTTTTTTTTTAATTTCTGCCAGCTAAATGATTTTGTGTGTGTGTGTGTGTTTGTGCATTTTTCTCCCCATATAGATTGAATCCCGGAAGAGAATTGCCAAAACGGTATTGGTGCTGGTGGCTCTGTTCGCAATCTGCTGGTTGCCGAATCACCTCCTGTATCTCTACCACTCATTCACTTACGAAAGCTACGCAGACCCCTCTGATGTCCCTTTCATTATCACCATCTTCTCTCGGGTGCTGGCTTTCAGTAATTCCTGCGTGAACCCCTTTGCTCTCTATTGGCTGAGCAAGACCTTCCAGCAGCATTTCAAAGCTCAGCTCTGCTGCTTCAAGGCAGAGCAGCCTGAGCCTCCTCTTGGTGATACCCCCCTTAACAACCTCACTGTGATGGGGCGGGTTCCAGCTACTGGGAGCGCACATGTCTCTGAAATTAGTGTAACCCTGTTCAGTGGCAGTGGTGCCAAGAAGGGAGAGGACAAAGTTTAGATGTTCCATTAAAAATGATGAGTTTTTAGTCTCACTGTGTGTATCCAGCTTTAAGCGGTGCATAGTACAGTGTCTGGGATTTCTGTTGTTCATGAGTTGTGTTGAAGTTTTCAGATAGAATTATCCTTGTAAGTAATAAACTATTCACCATCATTTTCTTCAAGGTGCAAACAGTAATGCCATTTGGGCTTTCTAAATACAACGAAGCCCACCAAGTAGAGAAAAACAGGTTTGCAAATGCCAGTCCACTGTGAAGAAGTCTGTATAGAAGGGATGGTAAAAAAAAACAAGATAAAAGTTTAAAAATTGAATTGGATTCCATGTCTCTGATGCTCCTCATCTCTCATGCACTCATGCGGTTGTTATAAAATAGTGTTTGTGCTTATTTGTGCTATAAATCTAGGGATTCTACCCTGCAAATGAGGAGATCAAAAAGAGAGAAAACATCTCTTGGGTGTTTTGTAAAATATCTATATCTATCTATCTATCTATCTATATATATATAAGCTTTCAGAGTGATTGCTCTTTTCCTTCAATCGCCATTCCATTATAAGAAATCTTGACTTGAAATGAAAATGTTTAAGAGTTGGAAGGTGTTTAGCATTGAATCTGGGGCAGGGTGCTTCCCTTACTGGGACAACATGTCCTGAATTTATGTAATTCTACTGCCATTTGGTTAATAACTAGGCAAAGCCATGTCTCACAAGCATTGTGAGGAATTTGTCTTATTCACAGGACGACCAGGGGCCCCAGAGGAAGATTCTTGTCCAAGTTTCTAAGCTGCCACTGTCAGAAATTCTTTCCTCGAAGGAAACTCATTTCATTTGGGTGAGCAGTGCCCTCTTTCTAAAACCTTGAGAACTGCCACATGAAATCTTCAACACCTGGCTGTGCAAGCGTCATCACATCATCTACCTGCTTGATTTTCCTCAACTTGATGGGTGCCTAAGTCCTAGAGTTCACCTCTGTTTCTAGAAGTCAGACAAAAAGCTCTGACTTTCTATCCTCGGCTCCAACTTGCTAACACAAATAAGCTTGTTAATAACTGTAATTGAGAAAACAAAATCCTTGTAGTCAATAGATTTGTCAGACTTCAATTTGTGCTTTCAGAAAATGTATTCTTGAAGTAAATAGAAGCTTATCTTTGGCACTATAGTTGCATTTGTACTTTAAAAAACTTGATTTTTTTTTTTTTAGAGTGCTTTTGGTATTTTTGAGCTTTAAATGGCTTTGTGCCGTTGTGAACTTCAGCTAATTATGTGGCTCAAAAGGGGCGGGGCATATATTAACACTGGGCTTTAAATGTCCTTAAAGTTGGCTTACTTAAAGTGGGGGTGCTAATATTGTATTAACATTGTTTTAAAGTGAGCAAAATTGTTGTAAACATCTGGAGGTGTGCAAATAAATAAGAAATAAAGTTTGAATGGATCTTTGTAACTTTTTACTTTAAAAATAATGGCAGAATATAAGAACCCATTTCAATCCCAAGACTTTTTTATTTTTAAATCACAAAACTATAAATTATTTGATTTTTCTTAATTAGAAAAATCTTATATATTTCCTTTCCTGAGCCTAACACTTGAGAAATAATGTTGTAAATGTTCCCGGCTATGGGCTTGAGAGAGAGCTCAGCAGTCAGAGTCCTTCCTGCTTAAGCACGAGGCCCGGACTTTGGATTCCAGCACCCAGCAGCCAAATGTGGTCTTGTACACACCTGTAATTACAACACAGAAGGGGGTTGAGATAATAGGATCTTTGGCGCTTGCTGGCTGAGCCTACCTAGAAAAAACAAAAAGAAACCAGAAGCCCTGGGTTCAGTAAGAGACCATAGCTCAAAAGGAATAAGACAAAAAGTGATTTAAAAGAAAAATACAAGACACTTTCCTCTGACATTCTTGGACATGCGAGAGTGCTAGCACACACACACACAACCCATTAATATACTTAACATACATACGTAATCAATAAGTAATTAGAACTCTAATTTTATTTTACCTCATCCCCCACCTATTCTCCTCTGAAAGCATGCCCCTCCAGGTATGCCCCAACTCTGACACATCAAGTTTTGTGGGGCTAGGTCCACCCTCTCTCACTGAGGTCAGACAGGGCAGCCATGAAGACTGCTGCTACACAGGTGCAGTGGGGCCTTGTTCCAGCCCATGCATAGAACTCTAATTTAAAAAGTATCAAGCTACAAAAGTCAAGACAGTATTTCCTTGTTTCACAAAACTAGAGCCTGCGTGAGTTAGGGATGAAATACATATAAAATAACTTCTTAGTTTTCAAGGGCATCAGCTCCCTCCACTTTTGTAGCTAGAAAACTGTGATTAAAATTTATGAGTTTGTTTTAATTTGGGGAAATAAACTGATTTTGTTTCTTGGGGTTAACTTTATAGGTAGCTATAATAATAGCCACAATTACATCTGTATTGCTTATTGTTATACAATGTTCTTATGAGATATTTCATTTCTTTAGTGAAGGTTCTAGATAGGGAGAGATTTGGACACATGAAAAACGTATTGTGAGCATGTCCTCATTTTGCTCAAGGTCTTCCCTTGCTTAAAATTTAGGATATGGATCATAGCAATACTCTATGAAGTATGAAAACAGTCACAAAGTCATGTATGACCAAAGCATGTCCAGAGGGTACATCTTCCTCATTGAAATGAAAGGAGCCCCCAATTTAACACTGTATATCTTCTGTAAGCAAATTTTGTTTTAAAGCATTTCTATGGTTCATATTTTCTTAGGTTAAAGATACATCAACCTTTTTGTCAGAAGAAATCCCCCCCCCCCAACTAGGTTTAGAGATTATAAGATGTGGGGACATGAAAACTCTCAACCACGAGTGCGTGTGTGTGTGTGTGTGTGTGTGTGTCTGCGCTTGCGTGTGTGTATATTAGCACAGTTCTTTAACCTTCCAGAAAGTGTTTATAAGTAAGTTAGAGGAGCTTTTGCACAGAAGGCCCTTGTCAGGCCTTTTAGCTTTTATAGGTTTTAACAGGTTTTCTTTTCATTCTACTCTGGCCCTGAGTCTATATCTGTTTGTACTCAAACTTATACTGGCTCAGGCAAATATCTTGTGCAAAATGCAATGCTGCCTTGAGCTAGATTTCCTATAGGCTTCCAGGAAGTTTTTGGGCAAAGGCAACTAGGTGACTTGCAACCTAGACCAAAGATTTTTTTCCCATTTCCTTGTGTGTGTGTGTGTGTGTGTGTGTGTGTGTGTGTGTGAGAGAGAGAGAGAGAGAGAGAGAGAGAGAGAGAGAGAGAAACAGAGAGAGAGAGACAGAGAGAGAGAGAGAAAGGGGGGGTAGTGTACCTCCGATATTAAGAGTGTGTGCTATGTGTAATAATAATCATGCAGTGCACTATTTCTTCTATTGTTAATGTAGTCCAGAATGAAATGGAAGCCCAATAACAAATTAGTGAAAAGAGCTGTCTACAGCTTTCAGATGAAAGCAAGAACTACTTAGCAGTGTTTAAATTAACCTAACAAAATCCATAGTGTGCATATAAATTCAGTTCTCCAATAGTTCTACTAAAAACAAGAACCTCATAAGAATAAGTGTATTTTGAAACAAAAACTACTGTTTTAAAAACATCATTAAGGTTGAAATCAGATTCAGAGGTCTGTGAGGAGCCAAGATGTTCTAGAACCCCCCTGGAACCACTGTATTTATAAACAAAGGTGACTGGAATAGAAATAATTTCTGAGAAGCTTTCCCCTATGGTCAAGTCTGAGTTATAGTACTGATGCTTACACATACAGAGTTTGTTGCTACTTTTTTTTTTAAAGATTTATTTATTCATTTATTATATGTTAAGTACACTGTAGCTGTCTTCAGACACACCAGAAGAGGGCATCAGATCTCATTATAGATATTTGTGAGCCAGCATGTGGTTGCTGAGATTTGATCTCAGGACCTTGGGAAGAGCAATCAGTGCTCTTAACTGCTGAGCCATCTCTCCAGCCCTATTGCTACTTTTAATGATTAAAATTTTACTTGCATAGTTAACACTACAGCAACGAACGTTGTTGATAAGTATAATCCACATACCAAGAAAAGCTGTTTAGAACTGTCTAGGTTTTGAGTATAAAAGGATGTTGAAAACAAAATAATTACTGCTCTCCAGCATCCAGTGCTTCCATCCTATTGTTCGACAACTATAACTGAATCTCCCTTCATCTGTGCCTGTCTTCTCAGATGCTGCCTCAGAATCTCCCCCAATGCCTGGCACTTAATAGGAGTTCAGTAAATACTTGTCTATTTTCAAAATATGGACCTCTTCCCTTTTCGAGGTGCATTTAACATCTAAGGGGAAAGCTCTGCTTTTCTTGGCAAGACTGTGGGCTGTCTTACTAAGAGACAAGGAAATGGGACCACCTGGTTCATCTATTTGTACAGGGGGATGTTTACAGTCAAGCTTCAAATTCCAGGCTGGAACACCTCTGACACGTTGCAGTAAACTGCAGGCAAAAGCTACTCTCACCTACTGCAGTCGGAGGGTGGTATCAGATGTATAAAAAGGGGGTGAAATTAGGAAGTGATGGGGCCTTCCGCCACTGTTCATTCACTCATGCTTCACTAGACCCCAAACATCGTGTTACGTGTTTGGGTTACTAAGATGAACAAACCCCGTGTGTATCCTAGGGCAAGCATTTAAAAATAAGTAAATCCTTGGCTCTTACGCAGGGGCGGGGATTTGAGCGAAGGAGGCGCAAAGGTTTGGCGAAGCGGGAGAAACTTGTCCCACGGTCCCACCCACCTTCCCAAGATGGCGCCTGCCGCAAAGCCCATCCAGCGCCAGCTCTACACTGGAAGAGTCTCGCGTCCCTTTTCAGGCTATCGCTTCGGCCAAATGCTTCCGGAGTGCAGAGGAGCCCAGGGTTCCCGAGGTGCCATGCATTTCGGCACGCTGCGTCTCCAAGGCGAGTTTCCATAAGTATGGACACGCGGCAGCAGCAAGGCTTTCGAAGCCCCGCCCCTGTCCGCGCAAGCGTCGCGGACATTTGATGCCATGTGGGCGTGTCGGCGCGACCCGTTACAACGTCACGCGCGGACAATGGCGACTGCATTATCCTGAGGCGGACTTCGTTCTCAAATAGTTACCTGACGTGGCGGGAGGAAGCAGTGGTGCCTCCGGAGCCAGCCGCGCCGGTGACAGCGCGCCTGCGCGCTTCCGCTTCGCCCTGGACCTAGCGGTGGCGTCCAGGCCCTGAGGAGCCCGCCAGGTGGGTGGCGGCCACTGCGCTGGCAGTTTCAAGGAGCGCCAGTGGGGCGGGCGGGAGGGCGGAGTCTGGGCGGTGCCTCTCAGACTTCCCAGGGTCTGCTGGGGCGCTGCGGGAGGCGGCCCGGGAGTTGCAGTACACGTTCTGAGCTCTGCAGACCTCTCTTTCTCTGCTCTCTTCCAGCGCCCTTTCGGCCTCTATACTTCTCTGACCACTGTGTCCCGGACTCCGTGAGAACCATGAGTGGCGGCAACAACTTGAGCGGGAACGATGAGTTTGATGAGCAGTTGCGAATGCAAGAATTGTACGGAGGAGACCCCAAGGAAGGTGACACCCAGAAGGAGTCTTCTGGAGAAACGGATTCTTTGGGACAACCACCAGATGACACTCCCTACGAGTGGGACCTTGATAAGAAGGCTTGGTTCCCTAAGGTAAGAAAGAGTAGCATGAGTCCCACTGTAGAGCGGGGCCATAGGACTCCCTGGCTACCCTTTCGGACATCCCGAAGTACTAGGTCTTTGAACCGGTGGTTGGTGGCTAGTCTATTTGTTCAGTCTATTGCTGTCCTGATGTATAAAGGAAAGTAAATTTTAGGGTGGTGCCTTAAGTGTTTTTTTTTTTATGCCTTATTAATTTTCATGTGAGTGAAGGTCACAGTTCGTTTTTATCTTGATATTTTTACTGCAAAGAGGAAAAACACCAAGAAAAACACATTAGTAAGGGTTTTATCCTGTATAGCCAAACTTAACTTATGCTTCGTGTACGTGCTTGTGTAAAATGCAGCTTGTTGATTTACCGGGTGGGAAAGCACTCATTCACCTCAATCTACAGAATAAACTTTTCTTGATTCTTGTTTTGTTTTATTATTCTACTAAATTTTGTATGGTGAAAGTATTCTGTTAGTTTTAGCCTCATAGGAACTTTGGCATCAAAGGGTACTAACATCACACCAAGCGGTTGGAGAGCCAATCACACAAAATTTTTCTCCATTGTGCAGGGGGATTGTTGGTTCAAAAAATTCTTTATTTTAGCTGTTCTTTCTGATTTTGTATTTGTGCATATTTCAAGCACCCCAAACTGTAAAAAATTACAATGGAACTTCTGGACTTGCAATGCCTGCTTGAATGTAGATGTGATTTCTTTTTGAGCGCGTTTAATAGTCTGACAAACAATTTTTTGGTATCTGGGCACCCAAAAGTGAATTCTGTGATTAGATTGCTAATTGACTTTGGGTTTTACCATCTCATTATTTGATACTTCTTTTGATTTATGTATTGGCCACTTTAGTCAAATATACTGTAGAAAAATAGTAATTTATACAAATGTAGAAAAAGGTGATAGCGTCACTTAAACCTATGCGTGTTGTTTTGCCAATCTGAGCACCTTTGTCCTGCTTTGATCACACTGCATGGTTCCCATATAAAGTGGATTGTATTTTAATTAGTACAACTACTTGTGGTGTAAACACTTGTTTAAGTCTTAGGTGACATTGCTGAATGTACGGCCTTATAGCACAGTTTCCGCTAGTGAAGTAACCTTGTCTATATGTGTGTTGGCTTACCCATTTAGATCACCGAAGATTTCATTGCTACGTATCAGGCTAACTACGGCTTTTCTAGTGATGGTGCATCCAGCTCTACTGCGAATGTCCAGGACACCAGCACTAAGACTGTAGAAGAACCTCCTCAAAAAGAAATCCCGGAAACCACTGACTCCAAAAAGAGGGGAGAAAAGAGAAAGGCCGAATCTGGCAAGTAGTTCTGTCTTTGCAGTACCTGGCTTTAAGAACGAGATATGAAAAATATGTGCATCCGTTTTACATTTTGGAGGATTGTAATGTGCGTTTTCACTTTAAGATAGACTTAAAGTCATAAAGAATAGAGATAACCCGTTTTCTTTTTCAGCGAGAGCGCTGAAGGTAATTCTCAGTCAAAAGGTTTATGTATTTTGAAGGCTGCATAGTGATTTGAGTTAGTCAGTCTTCTGAAATAAAAGAGACCATTCTAAAACTTTGAAGAAAGTGCCATTGCCAAGATTTCATAATATAGTTCTTGTTGTTTGTTTCAAGCGTTTATTTATTTATTATTTATTTATTTATTTATTTATTTCCCTTTGATTTTTAGGATGGTTCCATGTTGAAGAAGACAGAAATACAAATGTATATGTGTCAGGTATTTATCCCGTTGCAGTTTTCATGTTGGAAACGTTTAGTGTTGAGACTTTGTGAGTTTTAATTTCTGTGTGTTTTGTTCACCTGCTTTTGTTAGCTAGGAATTTACTTGGTAGGGAATGAAGAAAAGTTATGCTACATTACATGCTGTTCTGTATGCCTGCCTTAGATAATTTACAGCAATTTGTTCCTCCAGATTTAGTGAAGTGTAAGCAGAGCATAACTGTGATATTTTGTAATGTATAAAATATGAGTGATCTTCACATTTATAGATAGGAAGTTTTTGTCCTCATTTACACAAATCAGCTCTGTATTCACATAAGTTTCAGGTTTCTCATTGCTAAAATGCTAAAAACTTTTACCTTCATTAAATACTTTAAAATTGTTCCCTGAAATTACAGGTCTCCCTCCAGACATCACAGTGGATGAATTTATACAGCTTATGTCTAAATTTGGCATTATTATGAGAGATCCTCAGACTGAAGAATTTAAGGTCAAACTTTACAAAGATGATCAAGGAAATCTTAAAGGAGATGGCCTTTGTTGTTATCTAAAGGTTGGTATTTGGTCAAATAAGTCTCTTATCCCTTCCATTTTTAACTCAGGAACCAAGGCTAGAATTTCATAGATATTAGCCTAAACCATGAACCATCAAAAACAAAATATGAAGAAAACTGAGCTTTCAGGACGTAACTGTATATAAGTGATGCTGGTACCTTGTCTAGTTTTTTACATATATATAAATTGCTGCTTCCATACAGTATACTCAACAAATCCATGACACAAAAGATGTATTAAAAAATCCAGAAGTCAACTTAGTGACACTAGGGTTATTTGCTTGTTTTAAGAAACTGTTTGCTACAAGGTCAGCATGTTATGTAAATATGTAATTGAGGGGCTTCTCTTATCTTCAAAAACCTCACTGCAAAGACCTCATCAGTGTATGTAATCAATAGTATAAAAAAAGCCAGTGACATTTTATTAGCACATTGGAATGAACTGGAAAGGGGTTTAGCAAAGTCTTGCCTGCTGCCTATTTTTGCAAATACAATTTTGTTGAAACACAACTCCACTGGCTCACTTATGCTTTTGCATCTGGCTGCTTTCGTGTTTCATCAGCAGCGTTGAGTAGTTGCAGCAATAACCCTGACCCTCAAAGCCTAAACTGTTTACTAACTGGCTCTTGACAAAAGTGTTTTTTAACCCAGAATTAGACTAGAAAGGAGATGGTGAATTATTCATACTGCCTCGAACACCACGGAAGAGAATAAAAATGGAAATTGGCAGAACTGTGTACAGTCTTTTTACTGTAAATTGTACAGGCATTGGTTGATTTGAAAGGAAGTTATCATTTCTGGAACACCAGTCTGTCACCTTAGGTGCACATATTATCCATTCTCACCTGGCACAAAACAAATGGCCACAATTATGACATATGCATTTGTCATAGAACCTGAAAATAACTAAATCAAAGTAAAAAATGATAAAGTGGCAGTATAGATATCATGGGTGTGTAGTTAGTGGACAATATACAGTGGGATCAGGAGAAAGTAGACTTGAGATGGAAAGGTTTGGGGTTATCAGCTTTTAATCTGGAACATGATCATTTAGGATGTTAGTCTTCTATGTTCATATGGAAGATTTGAGAATTTTACCAGCCCAAAGTTGACTAAAAACTTGTGCACTGAATTTTTAAAAGAGCGGGGTATTGATGGGCATTTTTTTTTTTTAAAAAAAATTCCTTTATGTGTATACATGTGTGGGGGAGGGGCAAGTATATATGTGCCCATGAATGCTGTTGCATACAGAGGCCAGAAGAAGATTTTGGATCCTGTGAAGCTGGAGTTCTAGATTGTTATGAGCTACTCATTATAGCTGCTGGGAACTGAACTTGGGTCCTCGGCAGAAACTACTTATTATGGCTGCTGGGAACTGAACAAGGGCTCTTAACTGTTGAGCCATCTCTTCCACATCATGATTGGATTTTTTAAAGGATATGCTTTATGAAACACTTTTATATAAAACTTATTATATAAAACTTATTATAAAACTTAGGGCCCATGAAAGTAACAAAATGTCAAGTTGATAAGTTGCACTCCAGAAAGTGAAGTTGATTATTCCAGGGTCCATATTTGATTGAGCAGCTTAGGTCAGCGATCCCCTGTCCTTTCCTCAGACCCTTCATTCTTTGACTCTGAGTAGGGGTGACAACTCGTGTGTTTGTGTAGGACCCAGAATGCATTTAATATATAAGCCATTAAATAATTATCTTCTAAGCATGTTGAGATATATATATCTCAATTAGTTTGATGAAGCCGAACACTACAGGCTGGCTGTATTACTTCCAGTTCCTTGAATCATCCACTGTTAGGTAGATGTTACAGGATTTCACAACTGGAATATGCCACAGATATTACTCTGTTCCACTCCTCTCATTCTACAGATGAGAGATTTGGGTCCTAGAGACAAAAAGTACCCAGTAATATAATTTACAGAATACCTACTGTATGTTATGCCCTAACCTTTCCATCTACTAGTTCCTCATTTTTAAGGAACCCTGAGATGAAGATATTTTAGCTTTATGCAGATGGAGAAATTAGGGGTTTAGAGAACTAGTCATGTCTATGTTAACACAGGTGTGTGAGGTATATGTGTGTTTTGAACAGAGCTTTCCTGATTTATATTTTAAGATTCTTTATCCGAAAGTAGGTAGCTGGCATTGTTTATATCAAAATCTCAAGTTTCGTTTCAGTGCTCAACTTAATGAGTATTTTGTTTGACCTTTATAAAGAAAGAATCTGTGGAACTTGCATTAAAACTTTTGGATGAAGATGAAGTTAGAGGCTACAAACTGCATGTGGAGGTGGCAAAGTTCCAGCTGAAGGGTGAATACGATGCCTCAAAGAAGAAGAAGAAGTGCAAAGATTATAAGAAGAAGCTGTCTCTGCAACAGAAGTATGTAGTTTTCCTTTTCGAAAGATTGCATATAAATATTTTAAACTGTCTTTTGATAATAGGTACTTAGTTTTGTTCCATCAAACATGCCTAAGGAATTTCATTAGCTAGTCAGGGATCGTCAGCACTCTCTTCCATGGACTGATTTGGGATGGTGAGGTTGTCTTTTTCTGGGATGACTTGAAAAAAGTCTGTTCTAGGCTTTTTATTCAAAAACAAAATGGTGAGTGATGGGCTCCTGATGAACTGAATGTCATTGTCCCTCCATCCTCTCTTCCTACATTTCCTGCCCCTACCCCTGTGCTTCCAGTCTTCAGTAAATGAAGAACTTAATTTAGCTCAGTATTGACCATCAAGTGAAGACTTGAAGCTTGTGTTCCAGAACCAGGACTTCATTTTTAGTGTGGATTGAAATCAACTGCCATGAGCTAAATTTGTATGTTCAGGTTTGTTAGTAAAAGTTAGAGAGGCTGAAGGTTTTATCACTTCCTTTACGATACAAGTGTGTGTGTGTGTATGAACATTTATATTAATTTGTTATGAAGCATGTTTTGAAATATGCTAGTTTTAGGAAATTAGTCAAAATAATCAATATTTTCACCAGTAAATTCTGTTAACATTCTAGCATTATGCTTAAACTCACAATAAAATGATCATCATATTTTCTTTGTGTGGCCCCATGTTTTTTACAGACTTAGTTAAAATAGACACCTACAATTTTTTTCAAACGATATCAGGAAAATGTAAGATTATAGCAAAGAGCCACTAGTATACTATTCAGTACAATTTGTTCCTCATAATATTATAACTTACATATAAGTTTAAATTGGTTTATTGTCAGCCATTCATATACATGGGTTCTATATTTGTGGACTCACTGTACTGAATATGTACTATTTTTTTTCTCGTCATTAGTACCTATACAGTGCAGCATGATAGCTATTTACATAACATTTCCATTGTGTAAGGCATTGTAGTACCCAAGAGATAATGTAAAGTGCATGGGAAGACAGGTATAAGTTGTCAGCCAATGTGATAGTGTTCTATGTGGCCAAGGATTTGGATACCCAAGCTCCACTCAAAACTGAGGGATGCTTCTTCATCTTCCTAGAAAGTTGTACATACTGACCCATTCGGAGACTTATTCGAAGCCTAACTGCAGTGTTCTTTAGTGGGACTCCAGTTACTTTGATAGGGAACACATAAAGGTGATTTCAGATTCTGAATTTGCCTTTTCCCTCCTGCCTAGATTATGTTTTACTTTGTAAAGTTCTGTGGAAGTATGTTGGCATTACATGATGACTGTAAACTTCACTAAAGGATTACATCCATCACTTTTCTCTCCCACAAATCTGAACCCAGATTTCAGTTCATTGTTACTTTTTGTTACATTAGGCAGTTGGATTGGAGACCTGAGAGACGAGCTGGACCTAACCGGCTGCGCCATGAACGAGTCGTCATTCTCAAAAATATGTTTCACCCCATGGATTTTGAGGTAGGAAATGGTGTTTTAACACCTAAAAATTCTGGAATGTTTTTTCACAAGAGGGTAGAAAGCTTACCATGCCCCATCACTATGGAGGAATAGTTCTGAAATCATGGGTAGAATAGGAAAATGGAACAAAGAGTCAGCCTGTGTTTAGAATTCCCTGTGTTTATCCCATTGTTCTTTGGATTGTATCCCAGATAAGACTGTTACTGGTCATACTGTGGGCCAAAATCACAGCTGTTTGCTGTCTGCAATCAAAGATTGGTGGGAGCAGCCTATAGGTTTATAGTCCAGCTGATTTTGGTGGAGGATACCAGTTTCACACTCACATCTGAAAACTGGGAAAAGGTTGATCTTTAAAGGAATCTGATGTTCCAATAGTGGAGGTTGTTTTTCAGGACCACATTTTAATATCCATGTAAAATCCCCAAACCAGCAAATAAAGTGTTAAATAGGAATTGTCATGATAGCTTACATTGCCTCCTGATATCATGTGCTAGCATAGATGGATACTATCGGTCATGGTAAAACAACTTTTGTTTTCTCTGTCTAGTTCTGGAATTAATGATAGCACATTGCAAACAAAGGAGAAAATGTTCAGTAATGTAAAATTTTAGATTTGGAAACATTCTAGTTGGAATCTCTGTCTAATCTTGTTCTTTTTGTTCATGTTGTCAACAGTGTCACAATGGCTGTTTCAGTTTAGCTCCTTAGCAAGGGCCTTACAATGAACAGGTCATTGCTGAACTGTCCTCATAAAGTGGTGGGGTTTTCAGTGCACTTGTGGAGTCTGAACATCTTTTCATGATTAGATGGATTCTGTAGTCTATTTCTAAAATTGCTTAATATCTCTTTTCACCTGAAATCCACAAGGCTCTTGAAATATATAGCAGCTATTTAGACGTACAATAGTAATGAAGTACAATTGAAAAGCAAATGCATACTCCATAGAGTCTCTAACTTACACTGCCTTGAGGTTTCTCCAACTTTAAAATGGTGTGACAGCAGTTGTGCATGCAGCAGGAGCCAACCATGATTCACATTTTGGATTGTGAAATTTTTGTCAGGCTAGTGACATTTGATATGATCCTTTCTCACAATACTAGGCAGCAGCTGCAAGCTTCAGGGCTCCATCAGCCATTTGCCATGAGGGTCAGCAGTGACCATGAGGTCTACAGTGTATCTATCCGATGTTCAGTAAAGTAGCTGAACTATTAAACACTTTATCAGAAAATCAGAAACCATGTTTTGTGAGATGCTTTTGCTCAGCTGTGGGCTAACATGGTCTGTGTGTTTTAAAGGTGGAGGAGGCTACACAGGTGCATGATGTACTTTGTACTGAGTAAATTATCAGTTTTGGCTGGGATTAGGAAGACAGGTGGGCTACCTGTACTTGCTTTTTGAAATGTTGTCATTGCCAGAGGAGGTTTAAAAAATTCTGCATGTAATCCACTAGATGTACTGCCTTTTCCTCATGTCCCCAGGAGAATGCGTGCTTGGTTTATCGGGTGATATGCATACATTCGTTCATCCTGCTTAGACTAAAAGACGTAATTGTAAACTTCATTCCAATCATCTGGCCCTCTGCAAGGAAAAGTCTAATTGCATCTGTTCTTTCTTCTTCCTCTGACCTTGCTCACTGGGAGAACTTTCTCCAATAAAACTGTCACACAGTGTGCACTTAAGGTTTTCCTAGAGCGGCCCATATAATTTCTCTCCTAACAACTACTTTGGTTTTTTTTTTTTTTTTTTTTTTGAGATGGACCTTCAGTGTGTAGCTCAGGATTGTCTTGAGGTTCTTTGCAGCCCAGGCAGGCCTTACACTCAGTTTCATCTTGCTTCCATCTCCTGGGGTGCTGCAGCCCTATGCTGTATATGTGTTCCTGGCCAATGCAAATTCTTTCTGGTGGATGTTTTTGGAGACAGAAGCTTCATATGTACAGATACATGACTGTTTCCCAATAAGGGCAGGGCCTAGCAAGATGGTTTACTTGGTAAAGGTGTTTGCCATCAAGCCTGAGCACCTGAGCTTTGTTCTTTGAACCCACATGCTAGGAGAGAACCAGCTCTCATAAGTTGTCATCTGACCTCAGTAGGTGTCCTTGTGTGCATGTGCATGCATGCGTGCATGAATGAGTGAGTGAACTAACAATCGAACAAGCATACGCTTGTTGGTACATATGTATGTGTGTAATAAAAATCCTTGGTTTGTTTCAAGCTGGTACTTTGAAGGTACAAAGCTTTCATCTTTCTGTTTTGGTTTTCCTTCCTAGTATTTCTTTCCCTCTGCTACATTGAGTTCCCCAAGAACCAGGACTTTGCTGCTGTATTTCTGGTGCACGGAATTGTGTTTTTTCACTCCTCAGTACTTGAGCATACGTGTATTAAAATGTCCTGACTATTTTTGTGGTGCTCAGATTTAACCAGGGCCTTGAACAAGCATGCATTCCACCGTGGAGCTTCACCCCAACCCTTCCCTTTATTTTTGTGTGAAGAGTAATTGAAGGGACAAGTGACGTCCTGTTACTTCCAAGCCAGTCTTTCCATTGCCTGATGGAAGAGACAGTTTCGCTTTAGCATCTTTATAAATGAGGGCAAGTTTCTACCTCCAATGCTGTGCTGAATAGAGGGGCAAAATAGTCTCTTCTGGCTGTAGTAAACTTCAGAGTTTTCAGGGAAAGAAATCCTTGTTAGTGTATGTTCCCTTTGTTTGCACAGATGCCTCATCTCCAGCGATCCTACTAGCTTGATGAGAGCCTGCTAACAAGAAGGATGGCAGTTGTCTTGCTTTTTTTGTCCAGGGTTTCTGAACCTAGGCCTCAAGTCATGTCCGTGTAGACCTGCATAATCTAAGTGAAGAAGACTCTAGCCACCATTATTATTAGAATTAATTAAGATTCATTTCTGCAGTTAAACAAGACATGTAGTAGCTCCTATGTTGAGTGATACAGACACATAGAAAAACTATATCATCACAGAAACGTGCTGGATGATACTGGTATAGATGTTCAGGTTGCCTTCAAACTTACAATCCTCCTGGCACTTCCATGAGCTGGGATCACAGGCATAGTCCTGTGGCATTGTACAACTCCTGATAGAAAGATTCAGGAGGAATTTTAGGGTCTGTTTAATTTGACTGAGGGCTGGTTATGAACCTAAAGAACAGACACCAACATTCAACTTTTTAGAGGAAAACAAAACAGCATTATTGGTTTATTCTAATGTGTCTAAGATACATTGAACTCATATTTGGAAGGGTGGAGTATGTTTTATTCCAAATACTTGAGTAATGTTTGCATACCTAAAAATCCTCTGTGGTTTCAGGATAAGTAATGAAGGCTAATTTTGTAATGTAACTTCCAACGGGTCCAGTGTCCAGTTCAAAGCCTTATCTAGAACTTTAACCTGGAAAGTTTGACTACCAAGAAATGAAGAATCAGAACTCTGACTTAAAGGGAGGTTTCTTTTTGTGCACATCAGCATGGTCTAATACAAAGTGAGAAGCTAAGATGAAGCTAGGGAGATTAATGTTACTAAGGACATGCTAGTAATGCATGGTGATTGTCCACTATTTTAGTCAGTGTGAAGTTTAGATCAGAGAGTTCCATGTCTAGCTCACTGGGTTAGAGTCTTCTTGGAGACTTGGGCTACTGTAGAGCAGAGATGAAGGATCTGTCTCTGATGTTTGCATGCCCTGAACCTTGTAGTTCTGGTTTTCCTTACTGGGAATCTAGAAGACTTCCAGAGGTCTGGGAGGAGACTCCTCCTGAACCAGAGACCACTGGGATCAGCAGTGCTTCAATTTTTGTAGCACATTCACAGTGGAAAAGCAACAAGAATATTTTACTATGTGCTTTAAAAACTACATGTACACAGTGATGTATAAGTATATAGTTTTCCTTTGCTATTGTGGACTGTTTCTCTCTGCCATACTTGTCCGTTTCTACCTTCTCGCTTAGAGGAGACCTGAGCTAGTAGCAGTGAGTGAAATTATTGATCTCCAGTTTTGATTCTTTTATTCATTACTATAGTCTATAGACAGATGTACCTACCTTTAAGCAAAGCACTGTTTTTCATTTGTTAATTTGTCCCAGTAATAAATTTGGTTCTTGAATTATGAAGAAGGAGGGAACTCCACGTTAATCATGTTTGTTTTTGCAGGATGATCCATTGGTACTGAATGAGATCAGAGAAGATCTTCGAGTAGAATGTTCAAAGTTTGGGCAGATTAGGAAGCTCCTTCTGTTTGATGTAAGTTCATGGCCTATACCAGTGAGCGCTGAAGCCTCACATCCTTTCAAGCTGAGGAAGCAACTGAGAGTGCCCTGGGATTTAGATTAATGTTTGTATATCTCAGGCCTGCTATCTGTCAGCAGTAGTTCAGTGAACATGGTTTATAAGGCAAGGCTTTGATTGATTTGATATGCAGAGCTTATTTCCTTTCCTCCTGACTCTTTAAAAGAGGGTGAGCAAGTAGAAGAAAAATATGTGCAGCAATAGTTTTCTTTCTTAAGGTTCTTGACTTTCTCTGAATTATTCATCTGATCACAGTTAAGGAACAGAAGCTTTCTCGTGTATTTTCCCCCGTACTGCCAAAACTGATAGAAAGTACTTAAGTGACCATTTATTTCAGTGTATTGCTGGTGGGCTGATTATGAGGGGCTTTATGCATAGTGATCCTCAGAACCCTTTGAAGTGGGTAGCTATGAGCCCTGCAGATGAGGAGGCGACATCTTTCCCTGTGTGAGCCCTTCCTCAGTGCTCCTTTGGCTCCCAACATTCAGGGTTTAATCCCAGGGCAAATCTGATTTCATTTCACACTTAACAATCACATGGTCTGGCCTTTTGGGTAGTGTTGTTAACAGAACCATTTGTGAGAACACTCTACTGGTTCTTGCTAAACAAGGTACAGCTACAGAAGCAGCTGACCACTGGGATTGGGGGGGGGAGTTCTTATGTCTTGTAGCTCAGAGTATCAGGAGACTGCTACTCCTAACCTGGCTTAGGTAATGTGTGTCTGATTGCTAATCTTGTCATTCAGTTCTTCTTACTCTTGTCTTTTTAGAGACACCCAGATGGTGTGGCCTCTGTGTCCTTCAGAGAACCAGAGGAGGCTGATTATTGTATTCAGACTCTGGATGGAAGGTGGTTTGGTGGCCGTCAGATCACTGCTCAAGCCTGGGATGGGACTACAGATTATCAGGTAAATCCTGCAGCTGTCAAGGGCACATGAACTTGCGTTGCCAACTGCACATTTAGTGTGGGAGTTGGCGTAATCTGTTCTGTATAATACAGCTTGTAAATAATGTTTTACATTGGAGGATAGAGAAAAACTTTTCACTTCTCAGTTTATAAGTCTGAAATTTTGAGGCTTTATTAGAGTAATAAGAAAAGAACGTATTAAACTAAAGTAATCCATATCCTTTCTCATTACAGAGAATGGACAAAGCTGAAATAGTAATGTTTTGGGAAAGGAAATATTTTCACGATACCAATATTTACTTGTATTTATATGGTCTTATTTAAGGTTGACTGTGTGTAAGGTTGATTAAGCAAGGTTTTGAAGACTGGAGGGTAAGGAAGTGCTTGGACTGCTTTGGAAAAGTACTTGTGTCAGTGCTCGGGGAAGTTATTGCTTCTTTTTGCCTAAAACTCATTTTAACAATGGTTCCTGTCTATTCATAGGTAGAGGAGACCTCAAGAGAAAGGGAGGAAAGGCTGAGAGGCTGGGAGGCATTCCTCAATGCTCCTGAGGCCAACAGAGGTCTCCAGCGCATGGATTCCGTCTGTGGTTCAGAAAGGCCAGGGCCTTCCAGAGTGAGGCATTTTTCAGAGCACCCAAGCATGTCTAATATGCATGCTCAGAAAGCTACAACTGGAATGGCATTTGAAGAAACTATCGATGAAAACAAGTTTGAAAAGGCAGAAGATGGGGGAGAATCTGAAGGAGATGCTTCTGAAAAAGATGCCAAAGAAGGTGGGTCTGATGGGGACTACCCTGAGAAAGAAAGTGGAGAAGGCTGCTCCAAGAAAGAGAGCAAAGAAGACTGCTCCAAGAGAGAGTGTGAAGAAGGCTGCCCTGAGAGGGAGCTTGAGCCTGAAGAGGGTAATCCTAAAAAGGGGTCTCAAGAGAATGGCCCTGAAAGAGAATCTAAGAAGAAAAGCAAAGAGAATTATGAAAAGAATGGCCTGGCCAAAGAATCTGAAGACAATGACCTCAGCAGGGAGTCTGAAGGGGAAGACAGCCTCAAGAAAGAGTCCGAAGATGATGACTCAGAGAGGGAATCTGAGGAAGACAGCTCAGAAAAGCAATCTGAAGATGGCTCTGACAAAGAATTAGAAGAAAATGGTGTTAAAAAAGATGTTGACCAGCATGCCTCTGACAAAGAGTTCCCAGAAAATGTTGAGAAAGACTCAGAAGAAAATGAGACTGACAAATCAGAATTTGATGAAGGTTCTGAAAGAGGGTTAGGTGAGGAAGGCTCTGAGAGAGAATTTGAGGAAGACTCAGATGAAAAGGAGGAGGAAGATGAAGAGGAGGAAGAAGTTGTGTATCAAAGGGTTTTTGAAGATGATTCTGATGACATAGATGAGGAAGAAGAAGTAGATGAAAAGGAGTGTGAAGATGCTGATGACAAAGAGGAAGATGATGACATAGATGAAAAGCTCTTTGATGACTCAGATGAGAAGGAAGATGAAGAAGACATAGATGGAAAGAAAGATGACGATGCCAGTGACAAGGTATTCGAAGACAATTCCAATGAAAAGTTGTTTGATGAGGAGGAAGGTCCCAATGAGAAGTTGTTTGATGATTCTGATGAAAGAGGGACTGTGGGAGCTGTGAAGGAAGATGGGTCTCAGTCCACAGAAAGCAGCTTTGCCCTCAGTAGTAGTGATGATGATGATGATGAAGTGTAATCTTTTCCACTTGCTTCTTAGGGAGAGCCCTGTATCTCCATTTGCCCGTGCTTCAGGGCCAATAGTAGTGTTACATCAACATGTGCATAGTGGTAGGAAGCCATCAGACTATTATCTCAAAGGTTTTTGTTCTCACCTGTACCAGTGGATTTAAATATGTTTATTGGTTCTTCAGTTAAAACTTCATAGTTACCATGCAAGTAAACTGGATACCTACCTGTCATTTTGTTGGATTTGTTAAATGCATGCAGAAGAATATTTTTAAAGTATTCTAATTGGAGTTTGTGATATTCAGAAATAAAGATTAAATTGGTAATATGCAGAAACTGAAACATGGACTTGAATTAACTTGTATCTTAAACATTGCTTGATTCCTTCCACAGCCCTTATTTCCAGCTGTGTTAACCATTTGGGATAACATTTCCCCGTTCTGCACCACAACGTGGTCCTAAAGTCATAAAAGAAATGACACTTTAGACTCCCTCCCTCAATCCTTGGAAGTTACACCCCCCCCCTTTTTTAAAAAAAATTTTTTCTACCAAAGCCAAGAGAAGCAAAACTGAATTCTGTGTGGTCCACAGCTTCAGTTATAGAAAGTAGGTGATCAGAGTTGGACTGTGCCAGTCCAGATGATAACTGAAGTTAGCAGGCCTCTCTCCAGAAAAATGTTCGCTCAAGCATTACACAGCTGCTTATATACACTTTGGAGAAGTTCATGGATTCCTCTGGAGATTCATAACTTTTCCTAAAAATATAGTTGGTTTTTGTTGTAGAAATCCCAGTTCCTAGTATTGTGCCAAGTCAGGTTGTTCCAATGTAACTAGGATTCATCCTTGATCATGTTTTCTCAATTGAGTATTGGTGAATTTACTAATAATGTAGTGTTAAGACTTGAGGCCCCAGGGAGTGGCGAGGTTCCCTTGGAGATGGGGGGAGGAGGTATGAGATAAGGAACAGTCAGAGGGCAGACCAGGAGGGAGGTAATGACTGGACTGTAAAAAAACATTAAAGAATAAAAATAAATACAAATTATATTTTTAAAAAGTTCTGTTGGGAGCCATGAACTGCATCAGTGTGTACCCACTTATTAGAGACTACCTCTAAAGGGAAGGAATACTTGGCCTTCTATACACATTGGCTGGAATGTGTGGCTGACCAACATGAATTAGATGCACAGCTATGATGGGGGGATATGGTAAGTGTGTCATTTTGGCTCTATATAGCAGCACACACCTGTAATCCCAACAGTAGAGAGGCAGAGGTGGTGCAAGGCCAAGATCATCCTGAGCTCCGTAGGTTAAGACCAGCCTCAGCCTCATACTGAAACCCTGTTTTGGGGACAAAAGCATAATTTGAAAATCAAGACTCTGCCGTTAGACAATAAACCTGATGAGTTGTTTTGGGTATTAAGGATTAACACTGCTTGGCAAAGACTTCTTGCCATTTTCAGATAGGAAATATGGCAGTAGTACTTTTTGGACTTGAAAGCATTTCCAATCCTAGAAGATTACCATCTCCATCTCCCATGTTAATCTCTCTCTCTCTCTCTCTCTCTCTCTCTCTCTCTCTCTCTCTGTGTGTGTGTGTGTGTGTGAGAGAGAGAGAGAGAGAGAGAGAGAGAATTTTAATTAGGTTATGCTGTCTCCTTTTCATTTGGTAGATTAAAAATCCTCATGCTATTTTCATGTGAACAGTAGAAGTCACAGCTATGAAATGGTTAATAGCTTGTGCAGTGTCAAATTAGCAAAGTCTAACGGGTAAAAATGATGAAAATATATACACATGAAATTGTTAAACAATTTAAACGCACACAACGCTTCTCAACAGTTGTCTCAATGTCTGCCTTTAGTGCTCCATAAAGGCTGGAGAGTCAGCTCAGAAGTTAAGAGTACTAGTTGCTTTTGCAGCACCCCCATGGAGGCTCATGGGCATCTGTAACTCCAGTCCCAGGAGATCCAAAGCCACCTTCTGACCTTCACAGGCACCTGGCAGGCACACAGTGCTCATGCATACACGGAGGCAAAACAACACGGGAATCTAAAAAACAAAACCGTGTTCCTTAATGTTTAGCAAATATATCAGAGAATTCAACCGTTAGGTTGAAGTGGATTTAGGCATACCTTTGAATGGCTTGAACACCCTGCTCCCTAGTCCATGAATATACAGGATTAAGAAGAAATTTCAGGTGCTGTGGAGGTGGCTCAGTGAATTACGTACTTGCCATGCAAACACAAGAACTTGAGTTCAGACCCCAAGCACCCAATGTAATAAGCCAGCCAGAGCCGTGCCCAGCTATAATCCTCATGCTGGAGAGGTTGAGACAGGAGGACCCCTGGAGCTCCCTGGCCAGCTAGCTTTGCCAAATAAGTGAGTTACAGATTCAGTGTGAGACCCTGTCTCAAAAAAACAAACAGGAGAGCAATAATGGAAGACACCTAACATCAACCTTTGGCACCCACACGAACATGGATGTAATACCCATGACACAGAAATATGTATATATATACACATGGAGGAAACAAACTTCAAACTATTTTAGGAAATGATGCTATCAGTCTTTGGCACTATTTCAAGAATTTCTTCCCTGGGGAGATGAAAAGAGTGTCTACCTCCTTTTTAAGGTCCTAGCCTAAGCCAAGTATAAGTGCATCAAAGTTCAGGTAACCTGGAGACCTAATGAGTTCATCTGGTTTACTTCACATAGAATATGGGTGAAGGGTTGCTTAGAGCAGCCGGAGTGACCTCAAAGCTGCTGCATACAGTTTTCACACAGCATGGATGGTGGCTTCTCCCAAGCTAATCTTCCCCTTAGTACCTCCTCAAGACACATGCAATTAGGGCAGAACTGAATCCAAACGGCTGAGAGGAGTGGCTGGAATCAGAGTTGAGGGTCTAGGGACAAGCTACATCCCCTTCTTTGAGGAATCATGGCCAACAGGCCTGCTAGTGACAATCCTTTTGCAAGAAAGCATAGTGATCTGTGGAAGACGGTAGCTGTTGTACTCGGAGGACTGAGGTCCACAACAGGTAATCCAAATGAAATACTAAAATCATGGATTTCTACAAAAGAAGCCTATTAAAGGGAAAACTGGGGTAATATTTTCTGAATCTTCTTCATCAAGAAGTAATTAATAATTGGTCTTTCTGGAGTCCCGAGGAGCCAAATCCAGTGTAGTTGAAACTGTTGCCTTTTCTATTCCTTAATTTGATCTATTTTCCTGACTTAATTACCTACTAACTCCTGAGGACTGGAGAGGAGATCAGAATTAGCTCACACTCTCATTCCACCTTTCTTGAATAATGGCAATCTTGCCTTCTAAAAGTAAACCATTCTGTTGTGGTGCCGAAGTTAGTCAAGGTGCTTTCTTCTGAGTCCAGTGACCCGTGTTCAATCCTTGGTTCTCACATGGTGGAAAGAGAAAACCAATTCCTCCAAGCTGTCCTCTGGTCTTCACACACACATGCCGTGGCATGTACACACACACACACACACACACACACACACACACACACACCAAACATTTCTATGTAACACACAGTAGTGTAACTTATTAGTTCCTCATTAGTTTGAACAAAGCCATGGCTTGGGGAACTGTAGGCTTATACATTTGGCCTTCGGCCTTGATTCATTGCTTTTTCATGCATCCTTGAACTGTAACTCACTAGGTAACCATATATGACCTAGACTCCTGGCCTTCCTGCCTGCACCTCCCAAGGGCTGGGATGAGTGAGTCATTGCACCTATCTTAGACGTTTACCCTTTGTGAACATTTATCTGTGTTCTTTTGGGTTGATTTCCCCCCTTTCTGAATCTCTTTAGATTCAAAATACATACCTTCAGAAAAAGAATATAATGTAATATGTGTGCATGTGAAAAGACATACGAACAACCTGCTTAGTCTAACAAGTATAATGTCACCTGTGTGCTTTATGTTTCAGGGCTGACCAGAAGAGTCATGAATTTGAAAAATAGCATGGAGGGGTATGTGGGAGGAGGGCTTGGAGGGAGGAAGGGAAGGGAGAAATTGTTCTCATCTCAACAATGAATGAAATATTTTTAAAGAGTAAAAAATAACTTCTTTCTAAAACATCATCTTTTAAAATCATCTTGCTCAAAAATTCCCCCGCTCATCACACCTCACTTACATGACTTGGCTTCATTTATATCTTAAAGTAAAATGCTTCCCTGATTAAAAAAAAATCACAATTTCTTCCTTTGAAAAACACCTCTCTCTCTCTCTCTCTCTCTCTCTCTCTCTCTTTCTCTCTCTCTCTCTCTTCCTTCCTTTATTACTTGTGTGAGTCTTTTCCCTGCATATATATCTGTCTATTTGTCATTTGCATGCTTTTTGCCTAAGGAGGCCAGAAGTGGATGTTGGATTCCCAGAACCAGAATTACAGGAAGTAGTGAGCTGTCAAATGGGTGCTGGCAATTGAACCCGGGGACCTCTGGAAGAGCAGTACGCATTCTTAGCCATCTCTGGATCCCAATCATTCCTTAAATCACAAATTGCTATTGAAAATAGCCTAAGTCCTGAATTCCATTCGTCACAGGAATGACTGTTTGACGGAAAACAAAGTACATTACTGGGTGAAACGGCTGTTAGGCATTCAGAGTGTTCTAGTTCCCTTTTGAAAGCATGAGTGAGGGTGTGGCACTCCAGATGCATTAGCTTCCATTGGAAAGCATGAGCTGGTGGTCTTAGCTTAATATCTTGGGCATGTGTGGAACTTACAGGCAGTGATATTGAGATGAGTTTGTCATTCCAACTGAGGTAAAGAATGCTACCTGCCAGCATCCTACCATTTGCATCACCTCTAAATGTTCTATCTAATGATGATTTCAGAAGAGTCAGAGTCTAAGAATAAAATGTCAACTTATTTATTCTTTTCAGCTTGGCCATGACAATTAGACTTAAATAATGATAAACCTGTAACATCTTAATGTGAAAATATTCATATTCAGCAGTATATCTGACATTGAACTTTGAATTTTTTTTTTCTTATTACCAAAGGGATTTATACTACCTTTAAACTAACATAACATTTGTTTTCTAGGTGATTCTAAAGAAATTATAGATCAAGTTATTAAAACTTTACACTGCATTTTGACTCTTTTGATACCATCTTATAATGGGGATGTGTAGATTTTCATGCTAAGACAATTGTAAGGTCAACCTATTGGTTTAACATATTCACACCTAATATAATATCTTTTCTTTGTTTTTGTTTTCCTCCATGGGTAACTATACATTGATTCAATAACCTCAAACATGTTGGGCAAGTGTTCTATCACTGAGTTATAGATCTCTATAGAATCTGAACTATAATTTGGTTGAGTCAAATAGCAAGTAAGTATTGGGCTGGAGTCTGTCCCATATGTCAGATGGGGTGTTGTAGATATCATGTTTATATGGAATACTGATCTTTTAGACAGTGTCTGGCCCACAGTAAGCGTTCAGTAGGTATGTGTTACATGAATGGTTCTATTCTTTGGGCATGCACACACACTCTCCCTTGTTCATTTTAAGTAGTTTGTTACTGTAGGACTAACTCATTACTGTTCTTCATGAGTCAACATCAAAGTCAATCATGTCGCTCTTCCTCAGCATCTCAGCTGCTCAAATTAAAAATCTAAGGAGCACCTTTTATTTTTCCTTCACCTGTGCTTCAAAGTATTGTTGGCTTTAACTCCAAATACATCCAGAATCAGAATGTATGTACCTATCTGCTCTCACAAGCCTGGTCCGAATCCATCACCTCATGTCTGCCTCTTGGCTTCCACGTTGAACTTGCACAACAGCTATGTGAATTTAGAACAAACAAAAGCTTGGATAGGTAAGATGGCTTATTTGGTAAAGACATATACCATCAAGCCTGACAACCTGAGTTACATCCCCAGAGCACACATGACACAAGAAGAGAGTTGACTCCAATAAGAGGTCTTCTGACTCCCACATGCACCTTGTACCATGCAAATGGACACCCAATAAAAATGTAAATTACACTCTCTGGTTATCATGTTTGGCATTCCCCTCCCCGTTTCCCATCACTCTAGCATCAATAGAAGTCCTGGACCAACCACAGCTTTGTTCTGGTCTCTGATGCAATGTGTAACTCATGCCTTAAAAATTAAAGCCACTTCCCCAAGGGCATGAGGGTTTTTTGTTTGAATGTTCCAGTAGTACTTAGAAAAAATCCCAAATCCTTACATGTCTTGTCCACCAGGCCCTGATGGTCTTGTCCTTGACTCTTGTCCTTGACTTCTGTCCAGACTCACCTCAGAACATTCTATTATCTTCCACTTTCCAGTCACACAGGCATTATTGCCATGTCTCTTGCCCACCCTAGGACCTTTGTACATGCCTTGGCCTCACATGCTTTTGTTAAGCCTTCAGTCTGCTTTTAAGCATTATCTATCTTTTTCCAACATCTTCACCAACTCTACATCCACCAGAGGGCTAGTGTCCAAAAATATATAACGAATTCAAGAAGTTAGATACTAATGAAAAAAAAAAACAATTAAAAATGGGGTACAGAGCTAAACAGAATTCTAAACAGAGGAATTTTGAATGTCCAGGAAACAAAAAAATGTTCAATGTTCTTAGTCATCAGGGAAATGTAAATTAAAATATTGAACAGAGCTCAGGGAGTCTTATGGAAGAGTTGGGGGAAGGATTGAGGATCCCTGAGGAGATAGAAACTTCTCAAGAAGACCAGCAGAGTCTTCTAACCTGGATCCTTGGGACCTCTCAGAGACTGAACCACAAACTCAAGAGCATACACAGGGTGGACCTAGGCCTTTCACACATTTGTAGCAGATGTGCAGCTCAGTCTTCATGTGGGTCCCTCAACAAGTGGAGCAGAGGCTGTCTCTAAAGCTATTGCCTTCCTGTGGATCCCATTCCCCTAACTGGGCCTCACTGGGAGAGGAGGCTCTTGATGTGCCAGGGTAGGGGGATATGGGGAGGGGGGCTCTACACTCTCAGAGGAGAAGGGGAGGGGTGATGGGAGGAGGGACTGTATGAGGTGGGAGACTTCGAGGAGGGAGGGGAGTGATCTGGATATAAAGTGAATAAATAAATAAAATTTAAAATTTAAAACAAACAGACAAACAACATTACAAATCCTGACTATCATATTTATGGCAACCCATCCCCCACCCTACACTAATGTCTCTAATATTGACTCTTTTTCATAGAAATCATACTCTGATTATTTTGTTCCTTTGTTTTTCCAGATCCTCCTCCCATCACCCTAGCAGCGTGAAAACTCTGTCCTAGTCACAGCTTTGTCCTAGCCTCTGTTGTAATAATGCCTAGATCAGTGATACAGTCACTGGCCCATAAGACATCAAAATGTTTGAGAGCTGGGCACAATGACCAGGAATGTGTTACATTGTTAGATGCGTTGTGTTTTCAGAAGACTGTAAAAATCTTCGACCAGGTCAAGGCAAGGCAAACAAGTTATTTGTACCAAAACAATGGGATAAAGTTTAAAAAACTCATGTAAAACATGGGAACATTAAGATTATATTATTACAATTTTACTACATTTTTTCTCTTCATTTTCATGGGAATGGAATTTCCATCACAACAAGGCCTTAGTAAGCTGTAATAAACTTTTGACAGTCATCTCCAGGGCCTCTGGTGGGAATCCTCACTTCTAGAAATCTTACTAGATATGGAACATCTTTCTCAAATGAACTACGTGAACTTTCCTGTGTGATAGCCTGCTGACTGGGTTTCTAAATGTCTCCCCTGTGATTATCTACACTCTACCACAGAATACATAAACAGATGTATACATCAAGTGTGGCACACACTTATCCTAATTCTTGGCAATGGGAAGCAGAAAGATTAAGCATTTAAGTTCATCTTTGGTTATATAGTAAGTGTGGTGGTTTAAATATGCTTGGCCCAAGGGAAGTGGCACTATTAGGAGGTGTGGCATTATTGGAGTAGGTGTGGACTTGTTAGAAGAAGTATATCACTGTGGGCAGTTGGCTTTGGGGTCTCTATGCTCAAGCTCCGCCCAGTACAATGAACACCTCCTCCTGGTTGCTTGCAGAAGACATTGTCTCATCCTGGGCGCCTTTGTATTAAGATGAGCTCTCAACTCCTCCAGCACCATGGCTGCCTGCACTCTGCCATGATTCCCACCAATGATAATGGACTGAAACTCTGAAACTATAAGCTTAAATTAAATGTTTGCCTTTATAAGAGTTACCTTGGTTATGGTTTCTATTCATAGCAATGTAAACCCTAAGACAGTAAGTTTGAGGCTACTTGACACCCTGTTTCAATGGCAACAAAAATAGTACAGGCTTACAAATCTTAGATACTGGCTTTTCTCTCTAATCACTGAGTCTCAGGCAATAGGAAGTAGCTTATTATACTTCCTAACCACTTGGGGATGTTGCTTAGTGGTGGAGAACTTGACCAGCATGCATAAGGTCTTAGTTCCAGATTTAATATCTAGTAATGGCAAAACCAAAACAAAAATAAAACAAAAGCCATCCTTCCAAAACCAACCAACCAACCAACCAACCAACCAACCAACCAACAGCAACAACTCTTTCTGCCTAAAGTGATAACGCTAGGTAGCCTCAACCGTTCATTTAGTGAGTATAGACTATGGATCAGACACTGTTATTGATCTGAGAATAAAAGAGTTAATGAAGGGGAATAAGGAAAGAGAGATCATGTGTTTAAATACACCAAAAGGGCAAGCTCTAGTAGCTACTAAGAACAAACACAATCCGGTTGCAGTGCTAATCATGACTAGGTCAGTGAAGGCGATGGTTTAACAAGGGTGCCAAGGATTGAAAAGTCGCACTAGCGGTGCATGGCCATGTAATGAGACAGCAACCACCAGGTGAGGAGCTAGATAAAGACAGTTTTACCCAGAGAAAAAGGAAAAAGAAAAGCCAGGAACATGATACAAAAAAAAGGAGGGAAGGAAGGAGGAAAGGAAGAAAGAAAGAAAGAAAGAAAGAAAGAAAGAAAGAAAGAAAGAAAGGCCAGCAATGGATGAGTGTGTAGAACATGAGCTTTAGGAGGTGCTGGGGCCCAGGGACTTGAGAGTCTTGGAAATGCAGATTTATAAGGGTGGTTTTTATTTAGAGAGTTGATATTTTAAAACAATTATTGACATTTTGTGATTCATGTTTAAAGGCAATTTTTTAGGCTATGTAATTAGATTTATTTTTTAGAATTATGCTTTAATTAACATACAAAGCACTGGACTTTATTATGGGATTTTCATACAGATGTGTCATTGTGCCTTGTACTAATTCATCTTCTACCCTATGGTCTTCTGCCATGCCTTCTTCCACTGGCCTCTTCTCACTCCTCAAATGCTCCCCTTCTGTTTTCATGTCATGGTCTTCTTGTTCCCCACCAAGTGGGTATTTTTACAAGACTGTGAAGAAAGAACTAGAAGATTAGAAAAGATGTTGTCACAGCAGCCCAAGCAAGCTTTGGGTTAAAGAGTAGAAGTTACAGGTTGGGATTGGATTCAGGAATATTTTGGTAGTAGATAAAAATAAGAGTGGGTATTAGAAATTTGGTCCTATTTTAAGGAATCTTAAGACAAACTTCATAGAATGCTAAAATTAATCTCTAAGGGAAAAACAGGGTTAGGGCAAACCACTCAAAATCCATTGAGCTTTGCAATTAGAGCATTCAGACAGCAACAGTGGTTTTTTTTTTCCCCCCTCCAATGACATGTCTACCCTGTGGCACAGCCAGTTAATCTTTTAGAAATCTTTAAACCCAGAGTCAACTTCCTTCTCCAAGACATGAGTCCCCGTTCACAGTTTTCAATAAACTTGTCAAGAGTGATTTGGAACAGAGCCTTTCCATCTATCGGATGTTAAATGGTGACATTATTTAACACTTACACTTTGGTATTATTTTCACCTGTGCCCCAGCTTTGACAGATGGCTTAACAGTGTGTGGGGAGCAAGTACATAGCAGATATTTAAACCACTCAACTGGCCAAAACGAGGCCTATGTATAAATTTCTTGATTTTATGCTTAGGGTCTTCATATACTGCTAAAAGCTTCCGGCATGAAACTTAGTTATTGGTTACTTCAAACAATTATCCTAGAAAACTAGCATGTGAACCAGAACCATTTCTTTGTTATAGCAAGCATTATTCCCCAACTGCTTAAGTAATTACCAAAAGACATAAACTATAACAAACAGGATACATAAAAGAAAGACTTTGAGTTTCAAAAGTATAGGAGTGACGTAGTCTGACTTGTGGTTCAGGGAGATGATTCTGACTGCAGAGAGAAGGACCATCAGAGGAAAGGTTAGTGGAAACAACGGGTCATAAGGGATCACGGTAATAGTTCAAGTAAGAGCTTCTGGTGGCTCACACTGGGCTAATAGCAGAGATGGTGTGAAATGATTGGATTCACTTTGGATGCATTTTCTACGTGCATTTCCTTAGGAGATGATAGCATTTCCTTAGGAACTGGATATGGAGATTAGGGGAAAGAGAGGAATGCAAAATATTAAGACACAGTGACAGAAAATGACCCTCTAGGATTTTGACCTGAGTGACCAAATGACTCACAAGCATTCACAGGGTAGGATGATCAATCTCTCAGGTTCTTGAGCATTTAAAGGTGAAACAGAGGAGGAAATGGGAATGAAAATTAGTGAGATAGGAGATAAAGGAGAAGACTCTGGGTTTCTGGAAACCAGAGGATAAAATAGTTTCTGAAGAAAGGAGTAATAAATTGTATCACTCAGTGATTGTCTTACTTAGGGTTTCCATAGCTGTGAAGACACACCATGACCAAAGCAACTCTTATAAAGGACAATGTTTAATTGGGTCTGGCTTACAGTTTCAGAGGTTCAGTCCATTATCATCATGGCAGGAAGCATGGCAGCATCCAGGCAGGCATGGTGCAGGAGGAGCTGACAGTTCAATGTGTTGTTCTGAAGGCAAACAGAAGACTGGCTCCCACTTGGCAAGGAGGAGGGTCTCAAAGCCCACTCCACAGTGACACACTTCCTCCCTGTACTGGCTAGTTTTGTGTGTCAATTTGACACAAGCTGGAGTTATCACAGAAAGGAGCTTCAGTTGATAAAAATGCCTCTGTGAGATCCAGGTGTAAGGCATTTTCTCAATTACTGATCAAGGGCAGAGGGCCCCTTGTGGGTGGTACCATCTGTGGGCTGGTAGTCTTGGGTTGTATAAGAAAGCAGGCTGAGCAAGCCAGAAGCAAGCAAGCCAGTAAGCAGCATTCCTCCAAGACCTCTGCATCAGCTCCTGCCCCTTGATCTGCTTGAGTTCCAGTCCTGACTTCCTTTCATGATGAACAGCAGCGTGGAAGTATAAACTCAATAAACCCTTTCCTCCCCAACTTGCATCTTGGTCTTGATGTTTGTGCAAGAATAGAAACCCTGACTAAGACACCCCCAAAAGGCCACATCTACTTGAACAAGGGTACATCTCCTAATAGTGCTACTCCCTGGGCCCAGCATAGTCACACCACCACAGTGATAAAGGATAAGGGCGGATGGTTGGCAGTTACATCTATCAAGTTGGAAGTTGTTCATGATCTTTGTGAAGACTCATTTTGGTGGAGTGCTGGAGAAGTAACCCAAAAGAGAGGATGAGAAGAAAGTTTGAGAGAAAAATATGGAGAAAGAAACTATAGGCAGCTGCTTTAAGGTTTTTGTTGTGGAGGACAATATAGATTGACACCAATTCCAGAAGAGAATGTGAGATTTTATTAAACTAGGATGCATGATAATGAGATACAGTAAGTGGGAGAAATGGATCTGCACAAGAAGAGAGGACAGTGGTCTACAGAAGATGGCTTGGTTTGTAATGTGCTTGTTATGAAAGCATGAAGCCTTGAATTTGGATCCCTAGAGAACAAGGAAAAAAGGTAAGCGTGGCTAAGGTAGCATGCATTTATAATCCCACCACAGGGGGATGGAGACTGGTAAGTCTAGCCAATTGGAGAGCCCAAAGTTCAATGAGATATTGTGCCTCACAAAAAGATTAGGTGGAGAGCAACTAGAAAAGATACTCAATGACAGCCCATGGCCTCCACCTGTACACAACACACACACACACACACACACACACACACACACACACACACATTATTAAAAAGGACAACCATATGACATATAGAAGTAAGCTATTTCAATTGGAGAGACGTAACCAAATACCCTTTGGTTGAGCAATTAAATTTATCAGGACATCTTGCAGGACATCTAACATAATTTATTAGCCTTGGACTGTTCTCAGTGTTTCCAACATCTCTCCCACATTACCACATATTGTGCCTTTGTTCATTTGGGAGAACTGGACTCAATTTTTAACTGGCTGCTCAAAGTCAACCGTTGAATAGCAGTAGACATCAGGTACAGAAGAAATGAACACCATTCCTCCTCATTCTGGGCCTTACAGACTTCTGGAAATACGTTATGGTAAGAGAATACACATTTGAAAGGATTTGGAGTCCTGCAAATGTAGGTGATCAAAGGAGTTAGTGCATCTAGGCGCAGATGTAATGATGAACTTATTGGTACCCAGAAGTTGATGCAGCTTGGGCAAAGTGCCTTTAAGTCAGTGAATCTTGTGCTTTATCATACAAACCTCAAAAGATGCCTGTCCTTAGGGATTGTGACTTTAGAGGGCTGGAGTGAAGCCTGAAATTCCTTATTTCTCATCCTCTCTTAGGGGGTATTGATGATACTGGGCCAGAGACCACACTTTGCAAACCACTGGCAAAAGGAGGGAACCAATCCTTTGATGATGGAAAAGCTTCATAGGAAGTACGTGACTACAGGCCAACAGTAGGAAAAAAAAGGGCCTTTTTCTGTTTCTTTGGATGGCGTCTGAAGGTAAATTGATCATATGATAGTCTACATTGATTGCTAACAAAATGATAAGGAACACATCAGTTCTGTTACCAAGTATCACAAAGAAATGTTGACTTTTAGTAATATAGTCTTAATGAGTGCCTGAGTTTTGCCAAATAAACATCATGTGGAAAGTTGAAATGACAAAAGGTTACTTTTGTACTGTGAATTTAGAGTCTATGGCTCCTGCATCATTTATGAAAGAGAGAAGAGAAGCACAGGTGGTTTTCATTTCCTATCATAAAATAGGATAGATTATTAATCAACATTCCAGAAACATAGCCACTCTTTATCCTCTGGGAAGCCATCACTGAGTTAATAGCATCAGGCTCTACCCATCTAATGAAGAGGATTTTACTGTGCCTCCCTGTTGGCTGACATTCTTTGGTTTAATTTTTAGATTCAGCCGGGCCCAGCAGTGGTATTAGTCTCCCTGGAGGTTTGCACAGATGAACAGTTTTCATGCAGATACTTTGTAGTTGGTTGGAGTTATCTTGTTATGAATCGGAAACATGTTTTGGTTAAAAGCATATTTCTTTTTAAATGCTTATAATATATTTAGAGAAGTAGAATGTCTAGACTTCAGAGTGCTTTGTTGCATCCTATATCATACATTTGAAACTTTGCTAGATTCTGCCAAGTTACCACAGGACATGTTGAGCTGATTTACATCCACAATCATGAGAATAACCAGGTCCTATCTTTCTCCTGATACTAGTTGTTTCTGTTTGTTCAAACTTAGGCCAACCTAAATGTTGGGAATATTTTAATTTGTACTTCACCAACAACTTGGCTTAAATGAGATGTTCTTTTGACTCAACATTTCTTCCTCTGATTTGCCTTTTCTCATTGCATGCTGAGTTTTCAATTGTTTCCTCTGCCAGTTCTTTGTGATTTGTATTCTTTTTACATAATTGTGCATGTGCACACACGCGTGCACACACAGGCCACATGCACACACACATGCACAGCTGCATGCACAAACACGCACACTCTAGCCACAATTATGAGCAGACGATCAGGTACAGCCTTTCAGTTGACATTGTCAGTTGGCATTGAATTTCTTTCAGCTGGACATTTATTTTGTAACTTGTGGTTTGGGGCAGACATATTCACTGTGTTTCACTTGGGAAAATGTTTTCTTTATTACTTCTGAACATCATGTCAGGCTTAGAGAGATCATTCCCATCTCAATGTACATATTGAAATATATTTCCCGTATACACATCTCTGTATATTCCTTGATTACTTTAGTGGCAAATTTTATGATTACAGCTTTAGCCCTTATATTCCCTTTATATACTTTATATAAAGTATGTTTGTCATACTTTATATAAAGTATGTATATACTTTATATAAATATATATATTAAATATATATATTTAATATATTTATATATAATATATATAATATATACTTTATATATATATAAAGTATGTATATACTTTATATAAAGTATGACAAACAAATTAGTGTGGGGAAGTTAAGAAAGTTTTAGACACATTAGCATGTCTGTTACAGGAGAGATGTCTCTCTGAGCTGAAGATGTAAACTTGTGAGTTGAAGTTATCTTAAAAGATTTTTTAAAACTCTGAGATAGGATGATAGAAAAAAGAGACTACAGAAGCAAAGAAGAGTATAGACTCACTGAGTTTCCAAAGAGATGTGGAGATTTAGAGATTGAGCAGAGACAATTGGGAAGAAAACCCAGAAGGGCAAGAAAAGAATGTTTAAAGAGTTAAATGATGTGACCGCCTCTGCTTTGTGACATGACTCTAAGAGGACAGAGCCATGTCACTGTACCATTGAAGAGAAAACATAGGGGAAGTCAAACTGGAAACCCTCTGCAGTGGATTTGGGATGAATCTAAGATGAGAACAAATGACATTGTGACTAACCATTGACAAATTCAAGAAACTCTACAGCAGAGAAAAGCAAAGAATGGGAAATGTGGTTGAACTTGGTCATACTTGAATGATAGGAAAGGTGTGGTGGGAGACAATAAAGCAGGAGAGAAAGTGGAAAACAGATTCACTGTCTACAAACCTTGAGCCTTTTCTCACTGAATAGACAATTGTCTCAACATCATTTGATTTATCTAAAACTTCCTCTGATTTGAACACAATGGAAGACAATTTTTACATAACTTCTATGACTCCTTATTTGTTTTATATTTAGCAACTATGTTTTTAATTCTGTAAGAACTGTGTCTTTATCTCTTGTGATTTCCTTTGCCTACCAGAATAATTTGGTCCTATGGGCACAATACTCTCTTGGACAGCTCTTAAGACACTAATTTGAATTTTAAGCTGAATCTTCTGCTTTTCATGTCAGCTTTCTCCTTAGATGCTAGTTGCTTTGGCTTATCATCCTAGTGTGTTCATTTTCCAATGTCATTGACAGTTGTTCAAGGAAACGATTGAGTACTACTTAAGAGTTCTGCTTATCAAGTATAGACAGGAGGCTGATAGAAATCTGGATACCCAGTAGTTCAGAATTTGGGAAATCATCTTACTAGATATATTAGGGGATGTAACTGTAGCACTAACATGCCCTTTGGTACCATATCTTATATCAACCACCAAATTACCTGGGCTTTCACCTCCTCTCTTTCCAAACAGAGGGGCCACTGTAGGTTCCCTTTTTGTGCACCAGAAAATCTTTATTTAGAAAGTCATTGTTGATGAGTGTAGAGGTGACCAGTATAAGCAAGACTGTACAAAGCTGGAGAGGGGCCAGCCTGGTTTGGCAGACCTTCGGCTTGATTAGCTGCTTTTTGCATCATGACTCACTCTAGCTCCAGGCTGCTGCCAACTTGGAGCCTTTTCTGGGACTCCATTTAGAAGATTCATGATCATTTCATCAAAATCTGTCCCTTCATTGCTGGGTTAGCAGAATGGGAATTATAGAACTTTAGTCTTGCTTCTGGGAGGTCGCCAACACAGATGTGACATATAGATTAGAAAAGCCAGGCTGTCTGGCTTGGACAAACTGCTTACACTCACTCTGACTCTGTTTACTTCATTTTAAAAACGTAGGTAACCATAATAGCTGCCTTGTAGAATTATTTGAATGGGTTAATACATGTAAATGCTTTAATGTCAATACATGTAATACAGTAATACTAACTGTCTATGATTTTTGTTTGTTTCCTTTCTCATTTATTTTGAAAAATATTTTTTAAAAATCAACACTTTAAGTTCTACCAACATTTGGAACTGCATCTTCTATTATTTAACAATTGCTAGAAACTTTAGAATGCAGGTGTGCTGCTATATGCTTGTACTCTCAAAATTTGGGAGACTAACAAGAGAGAGAGAGAGAGAGAGAGAGAGAGAGAGAGAGAGAGAGAGAGAGAGAGAGA
>JADRCH010007388.1:801863-852796 GCA_019843965.1 Rhynchomys soricoides | reverse complement strand
AGAGAGAGAGAGAGAGAGAGAGAGAGAGAGAGAGAGAGAGAGAGAGATCAGAGTCTGAAAGCATGAGACCATCTTAAGAAACAGTGAAAATTTGTCTCACACAAAACAAAATAAAAGAACATCTTAAAGAACATTCTTACTTTCAAACTAGGCAAAGAAATAGAAGTTCTTCAGGACGGAATATCTGTATAGAGGGATATCACACAGAAAGGCTGGGTTGAGGAAAGGTCTCTTGTTTCCTAGTTCAATCCCATGAATTCTACAAACATGGAAATGACTGCTCCGTAGCCTATGCACCCAGGACTTAAGCTCTGTTCTGTGTACTTCCTAACAGCTTTCTTCCATGCCTCTTTCTACTGAAATCTAATTCTTCCACCTGCCCCTCAACCTCGTCTCTCATACTGACTTCCTTCTAGGTTTTATTGTTAATGTCACTTTCATGTTTTTAAGTTTATATTTCCTTTAAAACTCTTCATTCAGGTTTATACTGTGTGTTGCACACCTTCCCTTTCCCGTACCCTCTAAGCTCTCTTTCCTTTTGCCTCCTGGATGTCTTTCTTCTTCATTTCTCTAGACAATTTTACTTCTGTTTTCATTTTGTGTTTATGTGCATGATTTTATCTAATGATAGAAAGCCTAAGAACCACGAATGAGGGAAAACACATGGCATTTGTCTGAGACTGGCTTAATTCGCTTACTCTGATTATCTTCACTTGATTAATTTTCCTGCAAGCAATGTCATTTTTCTAGTGTACTCAACCTCTTGCTCTCAGCTGGACCCTTTCCACTGGCCTTTAATCACACTAAAATGTATTCCTTTAATTAAAAGAAGCAATGATGGAACCCCTACTCTTATATTCTGTTCTATTTCTTCCCTGTCCTTCAAACTCCCACAGAGCTCTTTGTATGTGACCAGTACCTACTCTTCCTCTAATCTTTCTTCATCCCCCTCTCCTCTTTCTTTGGCTTTTTTACTCTAGCAAAAACCTCTCACTCATGTCCGATCCCCTAGGGTTCTAAATCTAGCAAACCCTTTCCAGTCATAGGAACCTTCTGTGTCTTAGTACTATTGGACGTCTGGCTCTAGGATAGTGGCGTCCTTTTGCTTTGCATCCTTGCCGTGTGGTGTGTGTGTGTGTGTGTGTGTGTGTAGAAACCCCACAGTGATGTCAATGGTTCTCCCATTTGTAGTGACAGCATTCTCAGCCCTTCTTCAAAAGAATTTTCTCAAAGAGGAGCTTTATCTTTTCTTTCCAAACACAACACTCTTCTAGTGTGCCATGGTTCAAGGAAAAAAGACAGTCACTCACTCATTGATGCAATCCTTGAATCCGGGGGATTAGCCTTGATGCCCTTTGTCCCTTATATGCAACTAAGTAGCAAGGCTGCTGGTTTTATTGTGTAGAAAGATATCTCTCAAAGCCATTGACATCTCTCTGTTACCATGTTGTTATCTCATGTCCACACACAGCTAACATTTTCTCTTCCCTAAATCATGAGAACAGCCCTCTGTTTATTTCTAGTCCCTGACTACCTTAATCCTTTTGCCTCGCTGTGGCCGGACAGATGTTTTTAAAATGCACATCTGTTTGGATGGGTACTACACCTCTTTAATCCTAGCACTCAGGAGAAAGAAACCAACCTGGCCTGCATAGCCTGTTAGGGTCACATACAGAGACCCTGTCTAAAAAAAAAAAAATGTCACACATCTGTTGATGTTCCGTCTCCTACCCCACAACTCCTTAACATATATTTATTTACAACCTATCAAGAGCTTCTTAGTATTCAATGTAGCCTTAAAACTCTGTTCATTTTGGGTCATGCCTTCATTCCCAGCTCATTATTTTAAAATATTTTACGTTTTGAGATTATAATTACAGCATTTTCACCCCCTTCTGTGTGTGTGTGTGTGTGTGTGTGTGTGTGTGTGTGTGTGTAGTGTGTGTGTGTGTGCCTCTTTCTACTGAAATCTAATCCTTCCACCTGCCCTTCAGTCTCATCTTCTCGTACTGACTTCCTTGCTATTTTTTATTGTTAATGACACCTTAGAAAAAGAGAAAAGAACTGCATGTGGATACTCACACTCACACATATGGGAGATATATGTATCCCTTTTATCTTGCCATTCAGCTCTGCCGGGCCTCTCCCACCTTTGGGGTTTTGAACAAGCTCTTTCTTCAGCTTAGAGCACACCTCTATCCACTCTGCTTGTCAACTCCTTCTCAACGTTCTAGACCTCACTATCACACCGATGCATCAGCTTTCTTTGTACCTGGAGAGTCTCCATTTTCACCAATTAAGTCAGGACTTCTTACCACAGGTTTTCTTAGTACAGACCACTGATTCATCGCCTTTGCTGTGGTACACTTACTCATGTAAATACTTTAATAACTCATCCTTCTTCTCATATCTCACTCATCCACTCACTGAGTCCCTACTATATACCAGGCATTGTTTTATAAGATATGAGAATCTCCAAACAAGACGGCCAAAGAAAGTGCCACAATGAAATAAATGTGGATGAACAGAACAGAGAATAAGAAACAGTGCTGCTCTGGATAGAATAGTTAGAGAGAAGTAACTGAGTGATGGTTTGAGGAAGTGACCGAAGAAGGCTTGGGGATGCCTGGAATGTGAGCATTATTGAGGGCCAGCAAGTTGGAATACAAAGCAGCAAGAGAGTAAGAGGTGACGATAGAGGTGTGGACATTTCTCAGAAATCCTGAAGGTGGAACTACCGTATGACCCAGCTGGCCTACTTCTGGATATGTACCTGAAGGACCCTAAGTCAACATATGACACAGACAATTGCAAATCCATCACAATAGCCAAGATACAGAAGCAGCTCAAGTGTTCATCAATGGGTAAAGAAAATATGGTGAACATACACAATGAAGTTTTACATAGACATGAAAAAATAAAATCAAAATAAAATCTTTGCAAGAAAATAAACGAAACTGCTGATCATTGTGTTAAGTGAAATGATCCAGATTTAAGATGACAAATAGTACATGTTTTCTCTCATATACAGAACCTAGATTTAAAATTATGTATGTGACAGAGTGTGTCTGTCTATGAATATGTGTGTTTCTCTCTGTGGTGTGTGTATTAATATGTGTCTCATGTGGTGTGTGTGTGTATAAATATGTGTCTCATTATGGGGTGTGTGTGTGTATAAATATGTGTTTCTTTCTGGGGGGTGTGTGTGTGAAAGGGAGTCCTTAGAGGGCAGGAACTGATCTTAAAGGATGCGGGAAAATGAGAGGCAATGGAATCTCTGCTATATGAAAACTGAGGGGTTATTATTTCAGGGAAGGAAAAGGGAAGTTCGCGGGGATGAGAGACAAATGGCAACACAACATAGCGATGTATATAACTATGTGATAATAAAACCTGTTACTTTACATACTAACCAAAAATTAATTAATAGCAATTTAGAAAGAGTTGAAAACAGAGAGCAAGGCAGATTCTGTCTTTTGCAAGAAAAATTGGTGCGAACTTTTACACAGGAATTCTTAGATTCCGTGTATTTTGGAGCCAAAATAAGCATAATGGTTGTCTTGGGATGAACAGGCTAGAAGTGGGAAAGGAGAGAAGCAGGAATCGATTTAAGAGGATGTGACCGGGCAGTGGTGGCACATGCCTTTAATCCCAGCACTCGGGAGGCAGAGGCAGGTGGATTTCTGAGTTCGAGGCCAGCCTGGTCTACAGAGTGAGTTCCAGGACAGCCAGGGCTACACAGAGAAACTCTGTCTCGAAGAAAAAAAAAAAGAGGATGTGGTGATGGTCCTGGGAAGGAATGATGCTGGCTTGCTGATGGTGAGAGAACATTTGAGAGGCAGAACCTTTAGAATTTGTGATGTGTTCCTTTTAATCCCACATGGATTATTTCCTACATACAAGAACAGTCAAAGGTCTTGGCTGGTAAGGGCTTATGACAAATGCTCCCTCCTAAGACTTCCCTCCCCCCCTCTCCCCAGCCACACCACCTCCTTGCTGTACTGTGAGCAGGTAATCTTCCTTCTTGGAAATAATGTTGTATCAGGAGATCAGTGGGCCACATGCTTTTTCCCCCTCAGGGTTCTGCTGAAAGTTAATGTTATTACCCTTTATGAATGCACACCCTATTTCAGCATTTCTAATTCCCTTACTGACTGTCTTTGTCTTCACAGTACTTAATCCACTTGGGGTGTGTGTGTGTGTGTGTGTGTGTGTGTATGTGTGTGTGTGTGTGTGTGTGTGTGTGAGAGAGAGAGAGAGAGAGAGAGAGAGAGAGAGAGAGAGAGAGCGCACATACATGCATAAAACATACTGAGAGATAGCAGAAACTATAGGAGATGGGGCCTAGGGGAAAGAGGTTTAGTCACTGGAGATGTGCCCTTGAAAGGGACATTGACACCTTTCACTTGCTTTCTAGTTCTTTTTTTTTTTTTTTTTTTTTGTCACCACAGGGCAAGAACCTTCCCTTTGACCTGTGTTCCCTGCCCATGATGTTGTCGTACTTTTATTTTTATTTATTTAATCCAAAATGTTGTCCCCCTCCTGGTCCCCCTGCAGAGTTCTTCCCCCCTCCCCTTGCCTCGGAGAAGGCGCCCCATAGGGTATCCCTCCACCCTGGGGTATCAAGTCTCCTGAAACTTTTTAATTCAAAGTAAGTCATTCTTTTAAGTTAGTGGTTCTCAGCCTTCCTAACGCTGTGACCCCTTAACACAGTTCCTCATGGTGTGGTGACCCCCAACCATAACATTGTTTTTGTTGCTACTTCATAACTGGAATTTTGCTACTGTTATGCATTGTAATGGAAACATCTTATATGGAAAATATCCAGTACGAAACTCCTGAGAGCGGGTCCTATAAGCCCCCAAAGGCTCGCCAACCACTGCTTTAAGTTACCTTGCTGAGATATTTTGTCCCACCCACAAAAAGCTGTTTAACACAGGATCAAAGAAGAAATCTGAGGTTTGACACTAAAAAAGGTGCCACATGCTGAGACAACTAATACTGAAAGCTTTTCAAATGACAACAGGAGCCCCTTGCTCTGAGCTCCTATGGTGTCCTTGTTCAAGCTACTACAGACGCGGGGAAGTCTTCACTCCCTGTGCAGCCCATGGAAGGCTGGAACAAGACCAGAATTTCAGGGCCTGGCTCCCCTTGCTTCTCAAGGGAAGACAGGGGGGATAACACATGTGGAAAAAAAGTCGTAGGAGGACAGTTCCTGAGATTTGATGTGACATCAGTTTGATGGAACCCCACACCAATGTGTTAGATGTGTCTGCTTCTGTGCACAGAGGTTTGGGGCAAACAATCAGCTTCCAGATGAGGAGACAATACCACAATGTACTTTTTAATGAAAAAAAATAAAGAAATGAAAAATAGCCATCTGTTTTCCTCATTCCTGCAGGTGCCCAACCAGGTTGACTCGCTGGAGTGCATTTTCTGCATTCTTAATAGATAGCTGGAAGGAAACGCCTTGCACAGCCCCAGCTAGAGGGGTAGAAAATTTCAAAGGGAGGGAACATATCTCCAGCTCCCGCTTCCACGGTTGTAGAGCTACTCCCAAACTGGAGGATTCTGCTGTCTCGGGGAATTGCTGAGAACTAAGGTAGGAGACTTGGGAGAGGGGAGAGGGATGGAAATTCACATGGGAGTGAATTGGAGGTCATGATAGACTGTGCTAAGTGAGATTGAATCAGGCCTTGGGGAGAGCTTTTGCTCTAATTGATCATTTTGCTAGCCATTGCCACTGACTCTGTACCCCAACTTAGGAATGAATACTGGATGTATTTTGCAGGAGTGTGGTAAAAGAGTCCATAGAGTGTCCATGTGACAGACCAGAGGCTAGACTTCTGACTTTGGATTACTTCTTCTGAGATGTTCTACTACAGTAGTTTGTTTGGATAATATTTCAGGGTCTACTTGAAACACTCTGGGTCGTTAGTTTTGTTCCTGATATCTTCTTAGACTCAGCTTTGCAGTATCTTTTCTTCTCAGGCCAGATCGGCCCTCTCATCACTCACACAAAGCTTTCATTGGAAGATGAGGCTCTTGAGCTTTTCATAGGGATTAAACCAAATGTTAATTCTCAGAGTGTGTACCCTTTTAGAATCGATTTACTTCTCCCTCTCTCTCTCTCTCTCTCTCTCTCTCTCTCTCTCTCTCTCTCTCTCTCTCGGTTTCATTGCCCAGGCTTCTCTTTAACTCCTAGGCTCAAATGACCCTCTCGCTCGCTCCAGCCTTCTCAGCAAGCTAGAGCCATGTGGATAAGTCACAACATCCAGCTTAACTCTCTGGATTTAAATATCAACTGCAATTTCTCCCCAGTGGAGTCGGGTAGAGCCCAGAGAATCCAGTGCAGGTTGGATCCTAAGAAGTAATACTAGCTGAATGTGTGATCCTGTGCGCAGAGAGGGAAAGAGGGGCAGCGGTAGAACTTGGGTCGATTCAGGGTCTCTACTTGCCTGCTTAGCCCTCCAAGCAATCTGTGCTAAAGCACGGCCTCTGAGATGATCTCTAGCTTTTTCCTGGGCTGCTCATTTGCCATGTGCTTTCTCAGTGTATACTCAGTGAGAATAGAAATGTGGTTGTGGCATGCTATCCCAAGAATCTGGCTAGTTCTTTCTGTGTAGCTTCAGGGGAAATTAACAAAGAGATTGCAAGCTGGGTCAAGCCTAAGCCAATCAGGATGGCTTCTGGTGAAGTGGAGCCTAAGAGGATTGTCCTGCTGCGAAGGACTAAGCAGCACCTGCTGCATCAGACAGTTGGAGCCTTCAAGGAAAGCCCAGAAGGAGAAAACCAGAAGTTTTGCATTCCTTGAGAGAATTCATTTGGCTCATGGCCCTTTGAGGATTACAGGTCTGTCCCATCCCCACATTTGATAGATGGGGAGACTGAGGTAAGAAGAGGGACAGAGACTTTTCCACTCATCAGGTAGGGAGGAAGGAATAATTGGAGGCAGATGGCGGCTGGAGCCCAAGAGACTCAAATCTGAACGTCAGCTTTGCCACTACCCAGTTTTAATTCACCCTCTCTAACATCTACTTTGCTTCTTTTAAAATGGGGGCGGGGGTGTAATGCCTACTTTGAAGGCCAAAGAACTGGAGAAGACATGTGGGCAGCTTCCGGCATGAGCAGGTGTTCCATAGACTATACCTTTAAAATGCTACTGACTCCACATACTCACTCCTTTATCCTTCTCAACGTTTGTTTTGTATTGTCATCTCCACGAATCTGAATATACATCAGATTTGTATTGAGGAATAATTCAGCTACTGTGAAATAGATCTTGAGCATACCAGTTGATGAGTGTTGACAAGTGTCGTAACCACCACCTTCATCAAGACTAAAGTAAGACATGGCCAGTACGTGGTGCTTCTGTGCCTGTAATCCTAGCTCTCAGGAGTCTGAGGCAAGAGAAATATGCATTTGAGACTAGCCTGGGCTACGCAGAGAGACCTTCATGCACTGAGGTGGTGGTGGTGGTAGTGGTGGTGGTGGTGACGGAGTAATCTGTGGGACATTGACAACACTGGTGAGGGATCCCTCTTGCTCCTTCCTCTTCAGTCTCCATGCCACAAGCATCCATTATTTCTGACTTCTAGCACCATAGATTTATTTATGCTTGTTTAATGTAAATGAAACCTTATGATATGTGATCTATTTTATTTGTTCTTTTAAATCAATATAATGAGATTTACCTGAGTTGTGTGTAATGATCGTTTGTTCTACTTTATTGCTGAGTAATATTCCATTGTATTTTCCAGGTAAGGCTCATTTAAACCATTTCATTTTGGGGGCCACAATGAACACAACTGTCATGAGTGCGTTTGTAGAAATATTTCTGTGTACATGGCTTGGGTAGAAAGATTGTGAAAGGAGAGCCATTTAGAAAGAGCGTCTGAATCTGGCTGTGGCCCCATACTCCTTTAATCCCAGCACTCAAGAGGCAGAGACAGGCAGAATCCTGAGTTTGAGACCAGCCTGGTTACCATGTGAGTTCCAGGACAGCCTGGGAAACAAAGAGAAACTCTGTGTCTTGAAAAAGGAAACACATTAGAAACATTCCCGACTTGTTGGCAGATTCCTTCCTAAGGTCTCCAGTATCATCTAACCATAAAAGGACCATATAAGGCTAGGCTGAAGAATTCACACTTAGAGGAATTGATTGTCCTCCACCTCAAGGTTGTGCACTGGGGGAAAACCTCAGGCCTTCTGACTCCTAATCTATGATTTCCTTGCATTTTACTTCCACTACAGGAAATGGTATTCATCATTTATTGAGCACTTATTTGTGCTCAGACATTAAGAAATTTGTAAGAAAGACTACATGAATGTATAAGATCTCATAGATGAGGCAGAGAGGCAATCTATTAATCCTTAGTCATTTTTTATATTCACAAGATTAGCTAGATTAAATAGATCTTTAGCCAGAGCACACAGCAAGTCAGGTTGTGTTTGAAGGTAACCAAGCTGTCCCAGGCAGGATACTTCCCTAGTAAAGGGAGCCAGGTCTGATGCAAATAGAGACTTTTATTGAAGAAACTGTCAAGGTTGGGCATGCTGCTGCTGTGGATGATGCAGTCCAACTCCAAGGCAGTTCAGCAAACAGGCAGTGAACAGTGAATGGAATGTAGCCTTTAGCTTTCCACTATTGTGGATATAATGTACTACCATAGAAGTGGGATTTGGAATTTTTTTGTTGTTGTTATAAACATGTGGGTTTGAAGACTTCGGTGCTGGTGCTGCTGTAATCACTGGTTTCTAAGATGAGTGGCTTCTGTGCAGGACAGTCTCATGCAGAATAGGACATTGGGAGGCCCTTGAAGCTTTCATGTGATTTACTATCTTGCATGGAAGTGGTCAGACTAGAAAGCAGTGCTGGGGGACAGTATGTAGCCCACCCTTGATGGCTTTGCCAAGCCTTCTAGGGAATCTGCCCGAGGGAGCTCTAGACTGACCTTGCATCTGGGAGGGACTTGCTTCTGTTATTTGGCCTCAATGCTCTGCCACCTCTTCTCTCCTGGTTCTTTTATAGTCTAGCTGCTTGACAATCCCCCTTCTGTAAGAGGAGGCTACTATCAGTGTGTGGCTGAGCTTTGAAACTCTGTTTTCTGAACGCTGATTATATTGGGCTTGCTTGTTTTTCAAGAACACAGTGGCTCCTTGTGGGGTCCAGTGAGGCCCTGTATTTATGGTAGCAAACTGTTTATCCTTAAGGATGGGGGCAGCATGGTCAAAGTATGTTATGCACCCTATGAAAATGTCCTTCTGAAACTCATTTGTGTCAATCTTTAAAAACAATGAAAGAAAGAAAAGAATGCTATTTACCCAAACTGTAACTAAGCCACTTGATAAAATAGGATCAAGGATATTTTTCATTTGGTTGACAGTTATCACCCGTGTCACTCACTGACAATGGAAGAAATGAAGAAGACTGGTGTCCGGATGCCCAAAAGCAGGCAAAAACCCATAAAGACAGAGTGGAATGCCCGGTGTGTCCTTTTCACCTACTTCCAAGGGGACATCAGCAGCGTGGTGGATGAGCACTTTTCTAGAGCTCTTCGTAACCTCAAGAGACCCCAGGAATGGAGTTCCTCAAGTCACAGTGAAAATGTGATTCTCAAGAATGGTGAGCATTTGGGGAAGGAGGAAGCTTTCACTGAAAGACCAGTTCTTTGAGGTATTCCAGGTTCTTGGGTATGTACGTGTGGTGAAGGCAAGTCACACTGCCTACTGAGAACCAAAGCACTTCTTAGACAGTTAAGGTAAAATGGACAGTTCTCAGTCAAATGAGCCCACCTTTGTCACTGTTTCCATGATTGTTTTAAAGGCTGTTTGCTGCTCTACATAAGAGCTCTACCATTGCCCACTTTGAGCTGCTTATCCGTGATATTATTATTACTATTGACTTGAGGCTAAGCACACCAAAGATTCCTCGATAAGATAAAGGACGCCCCAGCCTCCTGCCAGCCAATGATGGATGGTCTGGCAAGCAAGGGCAAAGCCAGACAGAGGCCCATGGAGGAGTCTTACCACATGCATCTTCCACCCCTTACAAGAATGGGGGTATCTTTTGCTCAAGAGAGCTATGTCACAATGTGGAATTAAAACAGTCAGGTGTCGGGGGAAGCCATGGACATGGAGCATGGACCATGGTATGTATGTCTTTCACACTTAGACACTTTTGCCTTCATGGATCCCTTCCTCCACAAAAATTGCAATTTATAATTGCATGTGTATAAAAATGAATTTGACCCAGATCAGATTCATTTTTTTTTTCATCTGTAGAGTATCAGTTTCGTAGTCTTTTGGTTTTAAAACAAAAATGTCTGTACTTGTAAAAGTATTCATGGACTCTAGACATTGTGGACTCTGTGCCTGATGCCTTCCTTTTACATTCTTGATGTGTATTTCAGACTGGGGCCTAAATGTTTTCAGGCACTCACTATTTCTGTGGCCACACACACATGGCTTGTTTCATAAGAGGATATATGGACCACGAAGTGGGGGAGATTTATGCAAAGTAGACATGTGAAACCCCTGTCTGTAGGCAAGGACATCTATTTGCAGACTCCATCATTCTGCCTTTATTCTTCAGTAGATAAGGCATCTGTGTGTATCTGATGTGCTGACCGTAGAAGAATTTACCTCTTTCCTAGAAGTTAATTTTCTGGGTAACAGATGTGATTTTCAGAATCTTGTGGAAGAACATATGGCAGTGGATACTCAACTACTTCCCACAATCCGTGACTCACAGAAGTCACTCAGTAAATGCTGCTTGAGTGAATGGAACTGATTTGGAGCATAGCCTAATAACTCACACTGGACATGTTGCAAAGAAAATGGATTTGTGCTGGGGGTGTTGCTTGGTTTGTAGGGTAGTTGTCTAGCATGCCCGAAGCCTCGGATTTGAGCCTTAGCCCCACATCAACTGAGTGACTTATAATCTTAGTATGTGGAACGAGGAAGAAGGAAGACCAGGACTTCAAAGTCATCTTCAGCTGTATAAAAGAGTTCAAAGCCAGCCTAGGAGTACATGAGAACTTGTCTCAAAAAGAAGAAAAGACTTATTTTGGTATAGGGTTCTGAGCCAAGGACCTAGTTCTGCTATTGTCTTCTTCTTGACAGAGTGCCAAGGCAGTGCAAGGTGGTGCATCACATAGCAGGGGACCAGGAAGTTATGTATGCTATCTGGCTTCTCTCCTTCTTGTCATAAAGCCACATGTAATACCAATTTTAATGTCATTATTGAACCCCTAATCATCCTCCAAAGAGCCTTCCTGAATCACAAGAGACTGACAACATTTTGACCATCTTAATACCTCACAAGAGAGATTAAGATCCAATTTAAGTTTCAGAGGAGACAGGTCACATTGACCCCTTAGATAAGGTCACCACAGAGAAGGGCTACTTTCAGATGTGTAGCCTTAGAAGCAGTTAGCCTGGTGACTACTTCCTCTCTCAGTGCATGTCACCTCATCTGCCTGCACCTGTTTCCTCAATGCTAGAGTTGACAATTAGCAAGCTCTAAGGTGTTTTTGAGCAGTCAGTGGGATAACGCAATAGTGGCAATGTGGCACCGTGCCACATTTGTAGGGGTGGTGACACACAAGTCTAGCACGGTGTTCTGGATATGGTGGACTTCATTTAACACATGAGGGTCAGAGAGCATCAGACCCCTTCCCATGAGCTTTTGTATTGCATGAAAGCTTTGCTGTGTGGCTGTTCTAGTGTTTTCTAGGTCTCAGGGCCTCACCTTGTTTTTATCTGGGGAACTGCTGCCTACTAGGGGAGCTTGGGCATAGTCTTGTTTCTTGAGCAAAGCAGCACCCACAGGAAAAAGAGGGGGGGCTTTCTTCTCTTAGCTTCATGGATATTTCACTTTCCTTATGACAATCTTACAGACTCTCTATACCTTGTCTCATTTGGTTTGGGGCTAAGCAAATATTTCGTCAGCTGACTGAGCAACTGAAAGAAAGACTATCTCTCTCAGGGGCTTCCTTTTTATTGGATATTTTCTTCATTTACATTTCAAATGTTATCCCCTTTCCTGGCCTGGATTCCCCCCTCCAGTAACCCTCCTATCCACTCCCCCTCCCTCTTCTTTTATGAGGATGTTCCCCTACCCACCCACACATTCCTGCTGCCCCACCCTCGATTCCCCTACAGTGGGGCATCTATTGAGCCTTCATAGGACCAAGGGCCTCTCCTCCCATTGATGCCGGACAAGGCTATCCTCTGCTACATATGCAGCTGGAGCCATGTGTACTCCTTTCAAGGCCTTCCTTATCACAGGAGTCTGGTTTCTACTATGTTTGGTTGCCTCAAGGGAAAGCCCCTTGAAAGAAGTCCAGGCCAGTAGATGTTCTCATTGGTGGTATTATATGACACACTACCAGCCTCAGACATGGTAGGAATCTATGAAGCGACCTTTCATTACTGACTGCTGCTTAGCATTTTCTTAACCCTTTCAGACCAACCTCAGGCAGCCCAGCCTCAGCTCAGCCAGGCAGAGGAGAACAGGCCTTCATTCACAGGCACCCATATGAGATTTGCCCACATTCTAAGGGCACTCTGTCAAGCCAACTATGCAAGGTCCAAACACAGAGACCTATATGGAAATGCCACCAAATATCCTGGCTTCTTTCCCCAAGTCAGAGTTTTTTTTTTTTTTTTTTAATTATATGTGTATAATATACAATGACTGTACTTTGGGAAAGAAAATAGCTGAAGGTATCGTCAAGTTATGTCCTCTTTTAGAGGACACTGGGGACTTCAGAGTCAATACCCGATGAAGCTTCAATAGGTGAAGCAGGCTGTGGTCCTGATGCTCATGGGGCTTATCTTAACCCTTGTATTTCCTGTTCTCTTCCTCTTAGCACAAGTCCCAAGTGAACTACCATATACCTGGTAAACATGCCCAAGGACTGCTAGAAGATTAGGGGTGCTGACCTGAACCTGCACAGGTTCCCCACAGACATTTTCAAAGGCTTCCTATCTGTTACTGTTAGTGGGATGGGAAAGAAACACCATGCTTATCATCCTGTGGAGAACGTCTATGTGAAATACAGCCTTGCTTATGGTCCTTTGAGTACTTCCAAGGTGGTGGCTTCCTTTCCAGTGAAAGAAAGGGACTTGTGACTAGGTATGTCCTTAGCCTCTGAGGTATAATTGCTTTCCTGTATTCCTCAAAATCGACCACCATTTAGATAGGCTTCAAAGAAAAGCAGACTGAGTGCAGTGCACACACCTGAAATCCCAGTACTTGGGAGACTGAGGCAGGATGACTGTGAGTTTGAGACCTGTGTAGGCTCTGTGTGGGGACAGTTTTTTTCTTTTCTTTTTTTTTTTTTAAGGCAAGCAACACAAATCCATGGTGCTTACCTGAGTGTGTGTGTGTGTGTGTGTGTGTGTATGTGTGTGTGTGTGTGTTCGATCATGTGAAGGCCCCATGCTGGAATATTGTATTGTATCTTTACATTAACCCTATTGATTCCTGTGCCCATATTTCTGGCGAGGAAACTGAGGTGTGTAGTCTAGACACCTGCCAATCTTACCACAAAGGTAAGATTCCCTGTACAGTGCTGTCAGCCATCAAACAAAAGATAACAACACACGTTTTGTGTCAGGTCTCTTTCAGTTAAGAAAATGAACCTGGGCATCTAGCAAACAGAGACTAGGTTCCCCGGAGCAGTGACCATGAAGGAAAAGATAGATCTGAGCAGGCCTCCTCGCTGTCCAAGAATAGAAGTCTCTCTCTAAGCTAATCCTCCAATTGTGATATGATTTCTTCAGTAGTTAGTTCAAATAGTATACATTTTTGGTTTGGGGGTGAATGAAATATGGAGGGATAAAAACCAAACGGATAGAGAGTACAAAGTCAGTATGTATAGACTGTAGTGTGCAAAAATTGTTGGACTTTCCTGCTGTAAGGTGTGTGTGTGCGTGCGTGTGTGTGTGCATCTATGTATGTGGTATGTGTGTATGTGTGCATGTGTGTGTGCTTCGATGTATGTGGTGTGTGTGTGCATCTATGTATGTGGTGTATGTGTGTATCTATGTAGGTGGTGTGTGTATGTGTATGTGTGTGTGTTTATCTATGTATGTGGGGTGTGTGTGTGTGCATGTGTGCATCTATGTATGTGGTGTGTATGTGTGTTTATCTATGTATATGGGGTGTGTGTGTGTGTTTCAAAGGAAGTACTTTGCTATATGGAGTGATAATGCTCTAGTTCTAAAGAAAATGAGAGAGAAAGAAGAAGGAAGGAAGGAAGAGGAGAGGGTTGAGGAGGAAAGAAGGAGGAGGAAGAAAAGAAAGAGTCAGAGGAAAGGCAATCAATAAATTATATATTCATCTTAACAGCTGTGACTCATATTTTGGATATTTACAAGTCAAGTAGTTTTTTTAAATGTTTTTAAAACTAACTTAGCTGGATGTAGTGAGGTTTGCCTGTAGGTAGTCCCAGCTATTCAAGAAGCTGAGGCAGGAGGATTGTTTTAGACTAGTTCAAGGCCAATCTGGGAAGAATAGTGAGACTATCCTCCCAAAACTGGTTTTCTTTACCTTGAAAATAACATTCTCATTTTGAAAATTCAGAAAACACCAATGCACACACTTCAATTTTTATTCAGAAAGCACTTTGCATATAATAGGTTGTAATCTATATTTTATTTGACAATAAGCAGACCGATACACCTTTATGTCATTACATATTTTATGACTTTATTTTATAGTTCATGAGCATCACTTTTTAGACAAATGACATTTATTAATTTTATAACGTAGATTATTGCTAGCCTTTCAATATTCACATCACCTTAAGCACCCTTTCAGCTAAATTTTTGCTTGTATTTTATTTTTATCTTTAAACACCTTTAAAAGGTGATGGAGTAACCAAGGCTGTAGTGTGGTTACCCAGTGAATGTATTCCCAATAAAGTTTCAGTGTGCTGATGTTAGAGACAGTAAGATCTTTAAGAGGTGGGTCGTTCCTCTCAGATTAAAGTAGTTCTGAGATTCTGTGTTAATCCTCAAGAGAGTGATCCCTGTAGTGCTCCCTGACTTCCTGTCCCCCATGTGACCAGTCCTGTATACACTCTTGAAATGAGACCATTCCATGGGGTGTCAGAACTGGTGTTTGAATAATCTACTTGCCCCTGCCAAACCAGGAGCTAAAGAAACTTGTTTCTTTGCAGATTACCCAGCTTCAGGCTGTTTGTAACAGCAAACCAAGTTTAAAAAGTCATGTCAAGAGGTTGCACAAGTTGTAGAGGTAGTGTGTGTGTATGTGTGCATGCACGTGCACATGCCTGTGTATAAAAATTGCTCACTGGGGATGTTATGTTAATCTGTCATTCCTTCATCTTCTATAATGTATGAAAATGCTAAGTTCCTTGATAACTTTAAAATATTTCAGTGAGGAGGTGTGTGTGTGTGTTGGGTGGGGGTTTGTATATGCATGCATACATTTATGAGTGGGTGTACATGTTTGGAATTTTATATGTGTGTGTGTGTGTTTGTGCATATTCATATACTCTAATAATTATAACTGAATATATGTGTGTGCATTCATGAGAATATGTAACTCGGGCCTGCTGTGTGCCAGGTGTGGCAAGAATTCCCAGGGATATCATAGCGGAGAGGAGAAATAAGCTAACCCATGCATACTGGGTAGTAGGAAGGAGTATTAGGGAGTGGATGAATGAATGAATGAATGATGTAACTACTTCTGTGAAGGAAACAAGCAGGTTACAGCCATAGAGAGTAACAGGACAAAGTCTAGATTGAAGCCTCGTATTTCTGAGAGGATGATAGTAGAGGCCGTCTGTCTAGAAAGTAGTCCAGATTAGGAGGTCTGGGCTTCTATCCGAGCATGGAAGCAGGGTCATTCCCTCATGTGAATGGAAACTTTACAGTACAAGAAAGGCCTTCTAGTACGTTCTAAGGGTTTCAAAAGTGTGCATGGATGGGAATGCTGGTGCCTCTGGATGTTCTTGGGAGGAGGGAAGAGTGGCTATCACTTAAACTTAAATAGTGAGAAGTGAAGAGTAGCATTTCTGACTTTCTAGACACTCCTGATCTTAGGACCAACGAGCCTCAGGAATTCTAGAGGCAGAGTCTGGATGCCTATAGCTGGAGTCTATGGGGTGGAAGCCATCTATGTTCTTACTGAAATAAAAATCCCTGAATCCAAGTGTCCAAATGCTCTCCAGTCATTCATGTCATTTTGGATTTGAGAAAGCACCACCTGGGCTCTCTTGCACATGCACCAAGACAGAATTAAGAGGGTAAGACTGTCAGTGCAACAGCAACCTTGAGACTGTCTAAGGCATGGTTTAAGGTTCCACCCTATGCCTACAGATGGACATTGCTGCAGGTGTAGTTACTATCCATGAAGCCTGAGAAAGAATAGCCCACCCAATGCAGGATATCCACTCTATGGGCCACAAGCATCCAAGCCTGGTATAGAAAAAGTGGACTCTCAGGCCAAACACAACCATTGGGATGGTACAACTTCCGGGTTGGCGCCTCATGTGCACTCCCACACTCTTGCAGCCAAACTGTACCACGGTGCACCAAGTGACTACATGGGACATTGGACAACGGTATACTACATAACTCCTCTTAACTGGAATAAAAACAGTTAATAGAAATATTCAGAATCCCCTGTGGATGTGCTTTCCACCTCTCAGATGTCCACTGTGTACCTGAGGCATATGTATGAGATCTGTAAAGCCAGCCCAGACAAAAGCTGCCCCGTTGTCAGAGGCTAAGCTATGTTTATAATTTGTGCTTAGGACATGCAGTACTCCCATTAAATATGAAGCATGGGCACTGATTATATGAAATCAGCTTAATCATTCTGTTCCACGGCACACAGTGCCCTGAGTTGCCACTCGCTAGAAATATCAACTTTCGAAAGTAACATTTACCCCTAGAAATATATCCCAATATGTTTCCCTGTCTTCAATTTCATTAAAAGAGCCTACTGTGGCCATTGCTCATTATGAGGGATGTGAGATGTTGAGCAGAACGCCTGTGCCGTGTGATCTGGCTTCTTTTCCGTCTATTATCTGAATTCCAGGCAACATTAACATGGGCAGGACACTCTAGCAGTGCTGCAATGGCCTCTAAGATGGCTTTTCATTTTATATAAAATCCAGTCAAACTGAGAATTCAGGAGAACTGAAAGAGGTGCCTGTGGAGGGAAAGGGAACCTGTATCTCAGGCAGACTCTCATGCTAACCAATTCTTCTCTGTCATGGTCCTCTTCCTTGCCCACATCTCTATTATCTTAGATAGATGAGAGGCTTTAAGCAGCGTGTTTCCTTCCAGCCTCTTGCTTGAGTGGATGCTGAGAGTGGGAAAATATCCATTCATGTTCTGAGCTATGGTAGACATTTGAGATCTCAGAGTCAGCCGATATCCCAGGTGCAATTAGAATCAGGACTCAAAGAGATCCCGTCCCCATTAGTCAGTCCATACGAACTTGACAAGTAGAAATGGTGTCACCTGTTAACCCCAACCATTCTGCTGCTGTAGGATGAGAACCAAGCAACTACTTTCCTACTGAGCATTCATTGCTCCTGCTCAGTTTCCTACCAGCCCAACATAGTTAGCTACTATGTATATGGCCCAGTCTCTTACTGTTTTCATGTCTAGGATTAAGTTTCAGTTTCTAGAGTTGTGGGAAAGACCAATACAGATAAGCACTAGTTTCTTTATACCATTCTGTAGAGTCCTCCCATTTGCTGTATTTAAAATATCAACTGTAAAATAGAGCTAAACATTAGTAGCAACTAATCACACGTAACAATCAAACACAAACACGTAATTACAAAAGATTACTTAAAGGGCCATTGGCTCATGTAGCAGCAAAGATGCATGTGCAAAGCTGGTTATTGAAATGGTAGTAACATAATTAAAAATGTAAACAATTGAGCTGCCCGGAAATGGAATATTTGTTTCTCCATGACTGCTGTGTGATAGAACAGTATACAGCCATTTAAAGGCTACTATTTGTATTAGCTGTGTGCTGGTTTCCTCTCAAATAACTTGATACTATTAAAGACTTCTTTAAGTAAAAAGAACTAAAATCCAACTTATTCCTTAAGCAAAAGGGAATGATCCTGAGCAAAATAAAATGATGTGCATTCTGTATCTCACCCTGAAATGGGATGCCCTTCATTTTGACTTGTTCTAAATCATGTCGTAATTTTCTGTAGCCGTTCTGGATTCAGTCAAAATAATGAATGCTTGTATTTTTACCTTATTTTTTTTTCTTGATTTAAGCTTGTGCATAAATCTTTTGAAAAGAAGTGATGACATTCAAATTAGTAACTTGGAAAAAGGCTTGTGTTTGGCTCTATTCATTGCTGTAGTGGGATGTTTGTTTTCTTTATTTCGTGAGACATGCTTACACTGTAGCCCAGAATTCTCTTAGACTCACGATGTAGCTCAGGCTAGCCTTGAACTTAAGCCAGCCCTCCTGCCTCAGTTTCCTAAGCATGAAATTTAGCCATGTGCCAGTATGCTAAAGGATATTCATTATATTTTAATTAAGCAAAATCAGTCTGAAGAATTATATAAACAAATATAGAGGGGAAGCAGCTATTTATGGACACTGTGATTAGTGTGGTTTTAAAACCTTTTTCTGTTTACTTCAAGTCAAAAAATACACCCTGGGGCTGGTATTGCTCGGTGGGTAAAACTACTTGCTGAGCAGGTCTGATGACTTCAGCTCAATCCCTGGAACCCACCAGGAAAGGAAAGAACTGACTCCTGAAAGTTACTTTTTCTGATCTTTGCTATGGCCATTTTCCTGCACTTAAACACACACTTCTTTCTTGTACACAAATAATAAAATTAAATTATATATATTCATGTATATATAATATATATTATAAATCAATCAGAAATAATCAATTACTTCTCTATTTAACATTTGGAAAAATACTTAACATAATGTTTAAATGTTTTCCAGATAGCAGCATGCCCCCGAATCAGTGGTGTCTCTCGTCTTGGACAAAGCCACAGCCAGAAGCATCTCCTGCAAATGGCGCCAGTAGCAGCAGCTTGGATGAATACGATCCTAAGGCTATAGATCAGCACTCGCCGTCCATGCCCAAGACCTCCTGTGCACATCCTCAGGCGCTGCGGCAATTCTCCTCCCTATCGAGGCCAGACTTCTTAGAGCCTGCCTACTTTCGTGTCTTTCCTGACAGGCATCTGGCTCCAGAGGTCTACCCTGATGGGAGACGTGGATCCCTTCAACATTTAGTCCAGCAGGATAGACACCAAAACCATCCTCTGGAACCTGCTGCCAGGGAGAGCGGCAGCTCTGCCAAGACAGCTGGAAGCACAAGATCACTCGTGAACCTGCCTGCCAGCTCAGGCCACTGTAAGGAAATGCTTATAGACAGTTGAAAGGTTACTGTGGTTGACAGTGACTTGGTATGACATTAGGGGCTGCCACTCTGGACATAGACAAGGCTGCTTCCAAGGGGCATTGTTTTTATTTAAAGCTTCCATATATTCTCACTAAGCCACACTCACATACACAGTATAGTACGTGGAGAGAGCTAGACAGGCAGAGTTGGCCTGAAATAATCTCCCCAGTCTGTTGACTTGGCTCTGTCCTAGAAAACATTATGGGCTCATGCCTAAAATCATAGAGTCTCACTTACCTCCATTCCACTAAATAATCTATTTGCAAAACAGAGCTCTATGACGTACCTACAGGCTCAAACTCTGTTCTCCAAACAGGTTGACAACTTGCAATGGTGCCAGACTCCTGGGCAAAAACAAGGACAATCTATACCAACCCATCTGCTCCACACATTAAAATTCAAAGCAACCAGAGAGGCAGCCCCATAGCTGACTGCACATACACCAATGTCTGGCTGTCTGTGACGCCCTCTTGGACATTGGGCTGCTCCTGCTTACTTTCCTTTGGGTTTCTGCACCCTGATCACTTCCTTCCCCCCTGCACACAAAAAAAGTCCTCTAGGCTTGTTCACATCTTCTTCACTCACATACCCAGTATTTTTCCACTCAATAGTTGCTAGATTCAAAATACTCTTCATAGAACAAGAGTCCCTTGTTTGTTGTTCTTGTTTATTTGTTTCTTTTAAAGAAGAGATGGAGGAGAATTGGGTGCATTATACTTTCACCAAAATAACAATGCACTCTTGCACTCTACCATAAGATTTCCTTTCTGGTGAAGGGATATGTATGTTTGTATTAGTACATATATGTGTACGCATATACATAGCACACACATATATACATGTATTTATAATACTCTCCCATGAAAACAAGTCTTCATCCTCTAGCATTCTATACCCTGGGTGAATTATGTTCTTTCACAACCTTCCAATCAGGCATGTGGTTTCATGCCTGAAGGAAATCACTGGATGTTCTGTTTGCTGTGATACAGCCCACAAAGGACCTATTCAACATAGCCCACACTATGTCCCATGTTGAAAACAAATTTCCCATTAAAATAGGACTTTAGTATTTCCATAGTTTCATTAGCAATATATACAGAGCAGAAATCATGCCAATGGCATGCTTAAGAAACTGCTAAAAATTTATACTCCTATCTTCTTCTTAAAAAAAATCTAGATTTGGGAGCAAAATATGACCAACTCTTGTGTGTGTGTGTGTGTGTGTGTGTGTGTGTGTGTGCGCGCGCGCACATACATATATACACATATGCTTGCATACACAAAGCAGAACCCTGCTTTAGCAGTTGCTTAGAAAACAGATGGCTCAAATCAGCATTTCCCAAACAAAACTGCTCTATACAGTTCCAATTCAATTTCTCAACCCTTTAGTGAGCATCTATTATAAGTGAGGCACATCAGGGAAAAAGGATGCTGCAGGCATTGTGTATTCCCAAGACTGTGACACACATTCATATTCAAATGTTTATTAGCGATGTCTTATCTGGAAAAGCTCTTCACATTCTCCTACCAACGCTGATGTCCCTTGGTGTCTGATAGTCCAGAATTCACTAAGCAAGCTAGAAACCCTTCATTAGCTCTTCCGGGGAGATGGGAGAAGTTTCCAAAGGATATTTGATGGGCAGACTTCTGTTTCTCAGAATTTGATAAGAGAAATCACATTTTGTGTCCATAAAGTGAGGGCCAGGCAATCTGGGATCCCTGGGGTGCTACAGGCTTCTAGCCTAGCCTGAGACTTCATTGCCATTCATGTTTTCGTCTTCTTTTCTAGACAAGAAGAACATTTATGGTCATGGATCTGCCAATGCCAGTCTTGATGATGAAAGTACGTATAGGGTTCAGACCTTCACAGTGTAGCTCTGTGCCTTGAAATCAAATGTGAAGAGTGTGTATTCTAGCAGCCAGAGTCTCTAGCAGCTTACAAGAGCCATGTTTCTACTCTTAGCTTTTCATGGATAGCATCGGTTTGCTCTCAGTTTCAAAGTATTTGCACTGTATACTTTGCAAAATTTCTGGAACCTTCTCTTGTTTTGCCAGAGAAGCAACTCTACTGAATTCTTTCATCTGTGCCTGACTCAGCCATACTGACTTGGTAAGATGACTGAATCCATGAGGAGAGGATTAGCTATTCCAGATGTTGAGCTTTCAGCCACCAGGGAACTGATTCTGCACCCAGGGAAAATGTGTCTGAGGCCCAAGGGCAAGACCCTGGGCTCTACACTGAATTTGAAATTAGGTTGGGTAGAAAAGAAAGAGCTTCACAGCCTAAGTTCAAGGTTCCAGTTTCAGCCCTGAAACTTACTAGTCTCAGAAACTCGCTCATGGTTTTTGAACCTCCCAGTTCCTGAGTTGCTTCATTTATAAGACAAGCATAAAACAGTGACCACACATAGGGCTTCTGTGGGAAATTAATGAAATAATGTGTAAATGCTTAGAATAATACTTAGCTATGTTTGGCCATTGAAAAAGTACAAGGTGGCTCTGTGAAATAGTACAAAGTGGCTCTGGAGTACAGCTCAGAGATAGATTTTGTGTGTGTGTGTGTGTGTGTGTGTGTGTGTGTGTGTTATTTTAAGTTACACTGATCACAGGATACTATTTCAGTAAGTCTGAAGATTAAGCAAAGGTCAAAATTAAGTCAAGTTTAAAATTAAATAAAAAGCATTAAATAATCAGTGGAATCATGTCCCTTATCTTAAAATTTTCTTTTGAAAATAATATCATAAAGTGGTTTATGGAGTGCCTCATTTAGATTTAAGGACGCAGTTCAAGTCAAGCCCATGGACAATCTGGCTCTAAGTAAGCATAGTGGGGTTTTGTTTCTTGTTTGTTTTTGGAGGTTCCACACATTGTATTTAATCAGGCAAAAGAACAGTGAAGAAAGTATGATAAGAACTACAATTGACATCATCTGCCAGGGACATGATCCTATACTAGAACCTTAGGAAGTCCTTAGTATTAATATATTCATTCAACACGAGGAAAGTAAAGCTCAGATAGGCTAAGGTACTGGTGAGCCGGGACTCCAACTTGGGCTTACTTGATTCTAAAACTAGCTTCTTTACCATCACACTTACCCTGTTTTCCAGGAAACAAGTCTCCAGAGAGAAGAAGAGATATCTACTTTTATTAGCCTCAGTTGGATGAAGAGAACGTGTGTGTGTGTGTGTGTGTGTGTGTGTGTGTGTGTGTGTGCAGCCTGATCCTGTTTTTCTACTGTGGATCAAGAATTCCTAGAAGCATCAACGCCCTTTCTGTCCCTGCTGCTAAGAAATACCAAATCAGGCAAAGTCTCTGCTTTCTTTTAAATCGTGCTGTGATTTTTCTTAGCAACTGTGCCTGATGGCAGGGGGTTTTAAACACAAGCAAATTCCCAGCTTATAAAATGTAGGAAAGAACTGTTGAGGGATAGAATGCACAGAAACCTGCCTGCCGTCCATTGTTCTGCCTCATTGTGTCTACTGTCCTGTCCCTTAGATACCATGGGCCCTCAGCATTGTCCTTTGAACCAAGATGGAGCCCATTGGATTTTATGAGGCTGTTCTGCTTTTCTGACTGAATTGCGGGACCAAGATCAGCCCAAAGTGTTACAGTTTAAATCAGACTTTAGTCAACCTCACTCCTTCCTCAGAGAATGGCCAAACCAAAGAATACACATGGAGGGACTCATGGTGCTGGCCACATTTGTGGCAGAGGAGGGTCTTGTTAGACATCAGGGGGAGGAGAGGCCCTTGGGCCAGAGGATGTTAGATGCCCCAGTATAGGAGAATGCCAAGGAGGGAAGACGAGAGTGGGTGGGCGGGTGGGTGGGGGAATACCCTCATAGAGGCAGGGGAGGGGGGAGGAAATGGGGAGGTTCCAAAGGGGAGATCTGGAAAGGGGGAAACATTTGAGATGTAAATAAAGTATGAAAAATAAATAAATAATAATAAAAAAAACTGTGCAAAAGGTTGCCCTTCCCCATGTAGAAATGGTTGAGCCTGCCAACTCCCTTCATCTCCAATGTCTAGATTCTAGAGAGAAGCTGAAAAGTCTCCACACGGACCTGTCCAATGAAATACTTTGCTTAGAAAATTCAGTTCTAGATAACTGATTCAAAAGATTATTGTTGAGAAATCTGAGATGGAAACTGAGCAAGTGCCTTGTTCCAGCATGGAGCAGAACTTACTCTAGAAGGTTCAGGGCATTTCCTAGTTCCACTTTCATGGATTTCATGCATGTCCATCTTATAGCTCAGAGCTAGCAGTAACTATGCAATGATCACTTTCTTTTAAGCACTGAACTGTTGGGCTCATCAATGCAGATACCCACAGTAGTTTTTGCTAAGTTGGAGGAACAAGGTGAGGTTTGCTTCATCTCCCCAGTCTTGTAGACAGCATCATATTTGTATGGTCTGGGTACATACCACATGAAAACACTGGAAGCCCCTGCCATCAGTGTTCCCCATTTATGCCAGACCTGTTCTTACTTAACAGCTTGGAGGATCAAGAATAATAATAAACCTATGCTTTTTTAAAAGACATGGCTAGTCTGACTCTAAATATTTTTTATCTTGGGTTGATTTTTGGCATCCACAATCTCATTTAAGCTTCCTATAAACCCAGAGACTGGCATGATCACTCAGCTGCAAAGCCCTGAAACTTACCCTTGAAGAAAAATGCAAGCAGCTGCCAATTTCCTACTTCAATGAAAGGGTAGGGGAGAATTCCTGCTAGCAGGAGACCCCATGTTCCTCTGACACACACAGGCAAACCCTTGCCCACATTGACTGCTATTTAATCTCTACTTTATACTTCTAGGTGTGTCCTGTTCTTCCCACCTGACTCCAGTGAGTTCACTTCCAAAGCCTTTTCCAATTCTCTTTGCCATTTCATTTGTGCAATTATAGGATGTGCCATCCTACCCCCTCACAAAAAGTAGAGCATTCTTTACACACATGGGGGTAGCTGGACCCCTTGTACTGAGTGTAGCCTCACTTATGCTCTGGTTGATAGTCTGGTGGTGTGGTAGTTGAGTGGGAGTGGGGCAGGAAGTGCCACTTTCCCACTGGATCGATCAGTCTTCATGCTGTGTAAAGTCCTGTAGGGCTGGAACTCAGAAAACTCATTCACATCTCTCCATCTGGGAACAGTTGACAGCCGCTTGGTGGGCACCAATCTTGACCCTCATGCCACAACACACACCCTTTTCTGACCTTTACAAAGGAAAAGAACCAAAAGTGCTGTATGAGGGCTGGAAATTCTCACATATTTGAATGATGCCTACGTCTACAAAAGCAAAAATAAAACAAAAGGTAACAAAGACTGTAAAGCTTCCAAATAGAAGGTTTCATGAGCCCCCCACACACCCAAGAGACATGAAAGTAGGGGGGACTGCTTGGGAAGTAAGGATTGCAGAAGAAGGAGAGCGACAGAAGAGGGGTCAGAAATAAAATGCATTATATACATGTATGAAACCTGTCAAGAAAATAGATAACAGTTCCAAGTAAGGGGCTGGGGAAATGGTTCAGCAATTAAGAACACTGGTCTTTCAAAGGTTTCCCACTAGTACCAGGGGTGAGATCTGATACCTTCTGGCTTCCATGGGACTGCACGTGCGTGGTGCAGAGTTATGCATACAAGCAAGACACATAAACTATTCACATAAACTGAAAATAAATTTGAAAAGAAAACTTCCAAGTGGCGATGTTGTTAGCATATGCCTCTGAAGCTTATACTTACTACAGTTTTCCAGTCTGAAAAACAGCATCGCGGGTAACTCTGAAAATGAAATCTGTCCTCCGTCAACGAATTACAACACTTTTCTCTCCCATGTAAACCATAAGTGAAGATCTTTTCCTAACAAAATGTCCCCAGGTTAACATTGATTGAAAATCATTGCATAGTCTGCCTCTATACAAAATCATTGTCCATCTCTGCCTGACCCCCTCCCAATAACCCGTGCCACCATTCCTAGCTTTTCCATGAGTACTAGGGATCTGAATTTTCAGTTCTTCATGCTTGGATGGCAAGAATTTTATCTAACATTGAAATAGCATGTCACTGTAGTTTTATTTAAAGATCAATGGTGATTCTAGAAATGGATAGAGATATTCCATTTTCATAGCATTATTTCTTCACACATGTATAAAATGAAATCTTAAGAATCTATGAAGGTGACCATATAGAAAACACCAACTAATGGGGTGAGAGGGTTATGGGGCTTGAACCAGTCACCCTCTGTAACCAGGCAAGGCTTCCAGTGGAGGGGCTGGGACACCAACTCAGCCACAAAACCTTTGACCTACAATCTGTCTTACCTGCAAGATGTGCTGAGGTAAATGGGGTACAGAAATTGTGGGAGTGGCCAGCCAATGACTGGTCCAACTTGAAGTGTACACCATAGGAGGAAGCATACACCTGACACTGTCTGGCTGGGCAGGAACCAGAGACTGTTGAATAGCCCAGAGATTTCGGATAGAACCAAACAGGACTGGCAAAAAAAAGTCAATGAAGTAATTCCTAATGATATTGTGCTATACTCATAGATCTATGCCTAGCCCAATGGTCATCAGAGTTGGGTCATCCAGCAATTGTTGGAAGCAATGCAGAGGCACATAGCCAAACACTAGGCAGAACTCAGGGAATTTTGCAGAAGAGAGGAGGAAGGATTATAGGAGCCAGGGGGGTCAAGGACACCACAAGAACACAGCCCACAGAATCAATTAACCAGGGCTCTTAGGAGCTCACAGAGACAAAAATGACAATCAGGGAGCCTGTATGGGTCTGACTATATATAAGTCATGGTTGTGTAGTTTGGTGGACTCCCAATGTAAGAGTGTAAGGTATCTCGGATGCTTTTGCCTGCATTTGGGACCCTTTTCCTCCTACTGCGTTGTCTCCTCCAGCTTTGATATGAGAATTTGTGTCTAGTCTTATTGTAACTTGTTATGCCATGTCTGATATCCCTGGGAGGCCTGCTCTTTGCTAAAGAAAAATGGAGGAGGAGTGGATCTGGGGGAGAGGGGGCTGGGGAGTTGGGAGAAGTGGTAGGAGGGGACAGTGCGGTCAGGATGCAGTGTATGAAAGAAGAACAAATGAAATTAAAATAAATAGAATCTTCTCAAAATAAGTTGTTTTAATCAGTTTGGAGGCTCTGGTGATTCCCTGAAGAAATCAAATTCCACTTTTGGGTTTGTCTATCTGATTCTTTCTTAAGTCAGCCTTTTTGTGGCTATCTCCTTTCCCTCTCCTTTTCTCTATTCTTCCCTCTCTCCTCTTTCTATGCTGAAATTCATATTGATAGTTAATCTTGCCAGGTGTGGCGACACATACTTTTAATCCCAGCACCCAGGAGGCAGAGAAAGGTAGATCTCTATGAGATTGAGACCAGTCTGATCTGTGTAGTGAGTTTCAGGACAGCTGCAGCTGTAATACACCAAACAGACCAACAAACAAACAAACAAACAACAACAACCCACAAATAAACCACTACCACCAACAAAAACAAAACAAAACAAAACAAAACCCCAATCTTTTCAGCTTTTGAGATGAGGTTGCCTGTAGCCCAAGCAGAATGGCATCGAATGTCTGACTCTCTTTCCTCCACTTCCCAAATGGTGGATTACATGTCTGGAGCATGTTGCCCAATTTTAATACTTATTCTTAATAAACTCCAACTTTCCCCAAAAGAAAATAAAACTGTAAGGCTGTCTTAATGTTACTGCATGTTTTTCCTAAGAGTTAGGTCACCTGAGCTCTGCTTGCCTCTTTCTAGCCAGCGAGCCATCTTGAATCATTCACTCTCTCCCCAACCACAGTCGTCTTAGTTTCCCCATGTGTAAAAAAAAAAAAAGATCTCTAAGGGTCATTTCCAGCTACAAGAGCCTGTGTTTTCTGGAGAAGAGACTGAAGGAAAGGCAGTCCAATGACTGACCCATCTCATGGCGGGGCACTAAGACCTGACACTATTACTGATGCTATGATGTGCTTACAGACAGGAGCCTCTGAGAGGACCACCTACCAGCAGCTGACTGAGACCTACTGCAGATACTTACACCCAACCATTGGACTGAAGTCGGGACCCCTATGATTCAATTAGAGGAAAGACTGAAGAAGCTGAAGGGGAGGGTGACCTGTACAGGAAGACCAGCAGTCTTAACTAACCCAGATCCCAGGAAGCTCCCAGGGACTGAGCCATCAACCAGGCTGGTCCCAGGCCCCTGGCACATATATAGCAGAGGACTGCTTGGTCTGGCTTCAGTGGGAGAATATGCATTTAATTCTGTAGAGACTTGAGACCTCAGGGAAGAGGAGACCTGGTTGGGGGAGCACCATCTCAGAAAAGAAAAAGGAAAATAAATAAGTAATTTTTTAGAAAAAGAAAGTGGTAACGTCTGGATTGGAGAAGAACAAAGAAAAGAAATGTGACCAATAGAGAGAGATGCAGCCAGAATCAACCTTCAAGAAAGGATTTTCTGGGCTGGGTGTGGTGGTAATCTCAGGCCTTTATTTGCAACATTCAGAAGGCAAAGGTAGGCAGATCTCTGAGTCTAGCCTGCCCTCCATAGTGAATTCCAGGCCCCCCAGGACTACATAGTGAGACCCTGTCTCAAAAAGGAAGGTGTCAGTGGTTCTGGAGGCTGACACAGGATCACCTTGAGTTTGTTGCTGTTCTGGGCTACATGGTGAATTAATTCCAGGCCAGTCTAGTCTATGAGATGCCATCTTAAAAAAATAAAAACAAAAAATTTAAAAACAAAAATTTCCATTGAGTTGTAGAGATTGTAGTCATTTGAGGTCACCCATCTATTAGAACCTTAGGACCCTCTTCCCCTTGATGTTTGAAGGCATGCCCTAGCCAACAATTGTAGGGCTACTACTCCTTCTACACAACTGGGGATTCTCCAATGAGCAACATTTGTTCCAAAATTCCGATTAAAATGGTCTAGATTTTGTTAGTTGTGTATCATGGTCAAAGTCCCTGTTCAATCTTGCCTCTTCAGCTGCTTTTTTCCATATAGGGCTCTCACACTCCTACATTGTGGGAGTATTAACACAAATACTTTAAGAGATAACCACAGATAGAAATCCCAAGACTCATGAAACAGACTGTCATTGTGTTTGACGTGATAAGGAGATGCAACTCAAGCTGGAAACCTAGGTTCGACTAGGGTTGCTGAAGCTGAACAACTCTGTCACTCAAGATGTAGAGTTGAGTCTGATGTCTAACTTAGCTCCCAGCCACATCTTCAACTGCCATCATTAGACTATCTTTCAAGCTAGCAAGTGACTATGTACAAAACAGGAGACAGTTCTTCCACAGACCCACTGGAGGCAGCAGTATCACCAGGGGGATCACTGAATATACATACTCCTTAGCCAGACTCTCTAGACTACTGAATTGGAGGCTCTAGGGGTAAGAACCATCTTCACCCAATGCTTTCCTCCCATGGCATCAGCTTCCTATTGCCATGGTAACTGCTTAACACTAACTTGATGGCTTTAAACAATTCAACTGTGTTATCATAGAATTCTGGAGTAAAGACATCCTCTTCATTGAGCTAAGATCAGGGAGCATGGAGGGCTGGTTTCTTCTGGAGGCTCCCAGGGAGAATCTGATTTCTCCTTGCCTTTTCCACTTTCTAGAACAGTGGTTCTCAACCGTCCTAACGCTGCAATCCTTGATACAGTTCCTCGTGTTGTGGTGATCCCCAACCATAACATTACTTTTTCCTACTTCATAACTATAATTTTGCTACTGTCATAAGTTGTAATGTAAATATTGCTATGAAGGATATCTAATATATGGGTTGAAACCCACAGGTTGAGAACCACTGTTTTAGCCGCTTTTTAAAATTCCCTGTCTCTTGAACACTTGCTTCCATCTTCAAAGTCAGCATCATTACATCTCCCTGACCATTCTTTCTGCCCCCCTTATTTAGGTCATCTGATAAGTCCATGTATTCTCTAGCTGATTTGTCTGTTACAACGTAAGATTAACAGATTTGAGGCCTTCAGACACCAATACAGTTGGGATTGCTAGTCTGCTTAACACTCCAGACACATAATTTGGAAACCATCTACCTATGTGGTATAAATGTTTCTCTCCAGCTTATCATATCCAAAAATGTCTGTTCAACATATGTGAATACAATGGACAGTTTGTTGCTTCCTATAAAACAAGTGTTGTTCTTAATCATACAAACAAAAATAAATTTGACAAGTGCAAAGATTTAAGTAGACATGTGTTCAACTTCATTATTTATTATAGAGAAAAAATGAAGCACAACACAAATGGCCAACAGTTAAACAAATTAGTTCTTTTGATGCAATAAATAATAAATAGTCACTAAAGTGATGCTATAGGTCTATATTTATTCATAAAAATGACTATTAAGTAATATACACATGAAATTCTCATATGCATATTAAACTCATGGTAAAAATCTATATGCATAATTTAAATAGTTATAATTGTTTATCATAGCAGTGCTTGTCATAGCAAAAATCAAGAATGACCAAGATTTCTTATAAAAAACAACTGGGCAAATATATACAATTAAAAACAATGGAGCATTTAAAACTGATCAGGTAGATTTTTTTATACAGATATGGAAAGCTATCTAAAATGTACCATTAATTGACAAAGACAAGTTATCAAAATAGTTCAATTATTTACTACTACTTATTCATGGTTTTACAGTGTGTGTGTGTGTGTGTGTGTGTGTGTGTTAGAGCTATTGGTGTGCACACTGCTATATTACTCCAGAGGGGACCATTCACATCCTACCTTATGCTGTTCTGTGTGCTTCAGCTTCTCTGAAGTCTTGACATTCTCTTGATACCTCCTTGTCATTTTCAAATGCTTACATTTTCATTTTGCCAGTGACAGAATCCTGCCGTTCATTGTCTCAATTTTTCAGTTTTGGGCCTGTGTGAGCAACAGTGGTTGTAAATGTGAACAGAGTAGCTCTGAGCATCAGCTAATAAAAATAAGATTGTATTTATTTCAGAGTTCTTCTTAGGTTCTTGAGATTAGTGGGAAAGAAATGAGACTGTTTATAGTGTGGTAATTAGTGGTTTTGTGAAAACGCTGACCCTAGAGAAATGCCTATTGGCGATTCCATGATGCAGCCTGTAGGAAGATGGAGAAGATGAACAATAGGCAGGGAGTTTCAGTTTTGCAAAGTGAAATTTTTTTTAGATGCCCAATACATAACATTGGGAGCACACTGAACATTACTGAGCTCTGAATCTCAATATAGTCAAGAAGGCAGATTTTTCTGTTGTAAAACATTTAATTCTTTGTGCCATGTGTATGGGGACTTTGTCTGCATGTTAGTCTGCCTGTATACCACATGTGTGTACATTGCTCAAGAGGCCAGGATCTTCTTACTGTAGTCCTAAACTTGCCATCCTCACGACAGGTTGAAGAATCTAACATGAGAGTTCACAGTAAAAACAGGGAATGAAAAGAGGACCATTTCCTTGCACCTACATACAAATGAGAAAACTCGCATGATCTAAACCAGTAATGATAATCTCAGAGAATAATTAGCTTCCAACACTCACTGACATGCCAGTGATATTTGGACAGGTCACTATGTGGTACAAAAATCTAGACTTTTGGTAATAATTGTTTCATGTTGTCAAGGTTGTGACCACATGTTCAATTTGAAGTACTTTGAATATGTGTGAAATTGGAAAGTGAAACGTGATGGAGTAACATCTGGAACAATGCAGCATTGATTTTCTTGTTCTATTAGTTTACAGCTTACTAATTACAGAAAACGTGTGATTTCAGACTTTCCCAGTGATATGGAAGAATTTTTGCATCTCTAAATGTAGATGCACAATAATAACATATCCATTAGAAGTGGCTTAACCACTGTAACATCTAGAGTTGTTAAAATGACAGTAGAAAAATATGCATTTGAGGTAGAGAGAGTCTGATATTTTGAGAGTATATTCTTTTCTGTTTTAGAGTCCCAAGAATGTGTGTAGAAGGTAAAACCAAACTAAATGTACCTGAAATTTTAAATTTTAAATGTTCTCAGTGGAATTAAACCAGAATTTTAAAATAAACACCAAATCCCTGAAAATGGGCCCTTTTACCTATAAATCTTAAAAAGAAAAAAACAACAGCAACACATTTCTATTAAACAAATCTTTGTCAATTAGGGAAAAATCAAAAATTACAGATTTCCTGAAAAATAATTCCAATGAAAAGATTATGCAGTAGAATTTATTGAATACAGTTAAAGCCAAGGCTAGAGGGAAATTCATAGCCCTATTCATCTATGATAAAAATAATTAAAGTCAACTCACAAATCAAACTAGAAATCGCACAAAGTAAACAAAAGAGAGCAGGGCAAGACTGTGGTTTCCTTTGGCCCAATGGGGCATTGAGTATCGGCTTAAAGGGGTCCTAGGTGAGGAGTTCCTAAGAGAGAGAAGTGATATCTACATCCTGATTTGGACACTGACCACATCTGTGTTGGGAGCCATTTGCCACTTCTCTGAAGCAGAGGAGAGCAAAACAAAGAGAGAAAAAACCTGCCTGACAGGCAGAGTCAAGGCAGGTCAGAGTCTGTTGGCAGATTTCCTGGCCGGCTGAGACATGGAACAGTAAGAGGAGTCTCAAGGCAAGGAGCTGGAGATTCTATTGACTTTGGTGGAAGGAATAGGGAGGTTTTTGGGTGAGAACAAATGTCTTGTGATAGTTCAGCAAAATTATTTCTATTAGCTTGTGGCATTCCTTCCCACAGTACTGTAGTATAAGAAAGCTATAAGAAATATACTTGCTGCTAGCATAGTATAGACCTGCAACCCTCTCATTATATATCTCTTACATATTTTTCCTATCTTTCCTATAATCATTCTTTCTCCCTCCTCAGAGGACTATTCGATTTTGTATCCGCTAAACTGGTACACATCTGTCTTCTCTTTCTGATAATTCATCGAGCCAGGCAATTGGCACTGTGTCCTTTCCAGTATTATGTTAAATTCCAGTAAGATATTTTCCAAAAGGCTGGACATGTGTCTGAGTGGTACAGTATTGCCTAGCATATATGAAGCCCTGGGTTCAATAAATTATTCAATATATTCAAATAATATATTCAAAGAATATATTTTTCTAAATTATAATGTTATCATTTAACAATCTCTAGCAGTATGAGTACTTGATAAATATTAGTTTTCTCTTAAGGGTATTGTATATTTTACCGTCAAACCTGTCATTATTAGGAGCATTTATGTGATAAAAGTCACAGTGATGATTAAAACACATACCATACTTTAGAATTTGAAGTCCCAAATCACTGATTTTCAGGAACATGTAACATGTCACCTGAGCCAGGAGATGTGCATATGGAGGGTTTCCTTATGTGGGAACTCTAGTTAGAGTCATAAAAATGAGCAAAATACCTTACACTCAAGGGTGACCAAAGGATTTCCCAGGACTTCCTTGGTCTTAGCATTGAAAGTCTTGTATCTGAGGAGTCCCTTCATTCCAAGTCAATTAGGATAATCAATCACCCTGTATCACTTTACACTGATTACAACAATCTTATCAAGGAGGTATGGTTACTCTTTACATTTTACTAGAGATAGGATGACAGCTCATGGAGGTTAAGTCACTGGTGGAAAGTCACAAATCTACAAGTAGGCTGCATCTCGCCTCTGCACTTGGCTAACTAACTATAAGCCAACATTCTTTCCACTCACACTGCTGAAGAGAAGAGAACAAAATAGAGAGATTGCCTCAGTTATAGGAAACCAAATTGTTGTCAAAATTCAAGACAGCTGGGAGAAGTCAAAGCTGACATTTAGTGGAGCTGCCATGGAGTTGGCTCTGTAGACCAGGTTGGTCTTGAACTCACAGAAATCCTCCTGCCTCTACTTCTGGAGTGCTGGGATTAAAGAGGTGTGCTTGATAAGGTGTTTCTTAAAGCCTCCTTCCATAGTCACATCTTGAGTGTCTTACCCCCATCCACTGCTGAGACCTATATGCTGAAGGATGGTTGTCAGCCTGGAGTACTTCTGTTGGAAGGTGTTAGAACTATAGGCGGTTGGTCAACAGGAGGAAGTTAAAATGTTAGGGACATGCCTTAAAGGAAATAATGGGAATCAGTCCCTGACCCTATCTCTTCTGCCATGAAACAAAGCAGCTTTCCTCTACCTTATGTTGCTCTATCTCACCAAGGGCCCCAAAGCAAGAAAGCCAACTGGCCATGAACTAAAACATCTAAAACTAAGCAACATTAATAAATCATGGGCCAGCCATTTTGTGGCAGTAAGCAATGGAAAGGAAACATACCTTCAAATATGCAGGTACTTTACAGACTACCTAGGAGGTAGAGCAAATCCTTATGGTCCACTAAACTCAATTATCAAAGAGCTAAGTTTCTAGAAGACTCGGAGGGTTTCTGCTGAGCACTTTGTAAATAATCTACCAAGCAAGGAGGGTCAGTCTCCACCCAGAGTGGGAAATTCAGAATCATAGTCATAGTGTGAGCTAAATATTGTTGTTTTTCCCAACGCATCCACACACACACACACAAAATTCTACCAGGGGGTATTGTTACAGTTCACTGGAGAAGAAGAATCTGATCTTAAAGATCTGGAAGCTCAGGTTTCTATTTTTGATGCAAAGACTCAGGAAGAAATGCAGGGTTGAAAGCCTCAGAATAGAACGTTCAAAAAACACCAGGTGAAAGCTGAAGATGAGAAGTGAACACAGGCTGCAGAGAGAGAAGGATCAGTTCCTGAACTAACCAATGGGAGAGGGTAGGCATCTGTACTCAAGTGATCTGAGCACGGAATATTCTGAGATGAATACAGGATACATCTGAACATTTCCTCATTAGTTCTCAAGAAGCACAGGTAGGAGTGTCTCAATCTCTGGAATAATGATTTAGCATGTCTTAAGTGCTCCACACTGTGGCAGGTTGAGGAAATATCACTACTAGCATGTTTGTTGATGTCAGTGATATTGAGTTTGATTTCACCTTGGGAAGCTGAGGAACAGTCAGTGTTCAAGATTCCATTAGAGAGTTCCATAGTAAATAACCATGTAGGGGGTTAAAGTCAGGAACAGTATGATGCTCCAAACCTACACATCTTGTGACACAGAATAACAAAGATATTCGACACTTGTTTAACCAGACAGAAATTCAATAACTCAATTATTTAGTCATATTGTTATGTTACCTAAGTTAAGGGAGTTGGTAATTCTGAATAAACTCCTGAGTACCATTCATTCACTCACTAAACCTTCTCTGACTTTTAAAAAAAATCACACCTAGGCTCAGCAAATTAGTTCAGACATTTTCCTTTAATACATAAATGAATAAAAATAGACTCTTGACACTGACCAATTGGTAATATGATTGGCCAACAAAAAGAACACGTGACTTTTATAGATTCTTCTAGAACTCTTCCCCACTCCTGCCATCAATGCTAGATTTGTTGCTGTCCTCTAAGCATATTAGAACCCATCCATCCCAGTTCACTGTTTCTTGGTTTGTCTTTCCTATCAGATTGTGAATTGGGCTTCTCCTGACCTTCATTACATGACTCCTAATGTCATTCACGTTTACTGATGGCTCTCTGCATAACTTATTAATTTGTCTCTAAGTTCCAGAAGTTTGAACTTGAGGCTGAGGAATAGCAGATGCACAAGCCTTCTGCAGGTCTCCTTTCATCAACAGATTGTAGGTGAGTAGCTCAGCTTCCTGGAAACCAGACTCCATTAGAGCAGTGAGCTGAGGATACAGGACAGTCAATCCCTCATATCAGGGCTCTGAGCTAGGTTGAAGGCTGCAGGGAGAAGATGATTGCTCTTTCATAACAAAGATGACAGGTAGATGATGAGTCTTCTTGTAGTTAATATAGAGCCTTGAACTTGAAACAAGTGACACCACAAGGCACATCTCCAATGCACTTTTGACTGATTTTGAGCAATTACCTCATCTCTATGACCCTAATTTCCTTACAGGGGGCTTGTGTTCAGCCTTTTATTATCACCATTAACCATCCTTAAGGTGAACTAGTAATTGTGTGGCTACAATGTTTACAATGTTCGAGTAACGGAGGCTCTGATTTGCTGAGCACACCACACAGGCCATGCTTCGGGACAAGTGCTTCAGCTACATCATCTCATTGAGTCTTAACAATAACCCTTTGAAGCAGGAATCGGCGTGCTGGTTTACAGATAGGAAAATGGCAAATTAGAGTGGTTTTGTAAGTAGTCCAGCCCATGCAGCCAATAAGTTGTAAAGCCAGGATTCAATCTTGATTTTGTTTGAATCCAAGGCCTAAACACTTAACCCCTACCCATACATACACCCATGACTCAACTGTGGCATAATTAAGGGCTATTCATTGAATCCTGAGAGCCAAAGGCTATAGCAAACAAATGAAATAGCTTTGACTTTCTCTTGAAAGGCTGCAAATTCCAGCTGCATATTAGTGTCAAATGGAAAAAAATAGACTTGGACCATCAGTAGAAGGAGAGAGACCATTTTATCAGCATTCTGGAACTTTCTTCCATTTGGAAGCTAATATTATGGTCATGCATTCAAACACTTTAATGATTCTTGACCCACAAATATGGAACTTTAATCAGCTCTTTAGATGTCAAACATCAAAATATGTAGCTAGATAGCTTTCCTGAGGGGAACTTTTGCAAATTCTATTTTGTTTTTAAAGCTGGAATTATCACCTCTCAATCATCTGAAGCTAGGAATTCTTTCAGAATGCCGTTATCCCTTTGAATGAATTTAGATTTAGATAGAGGAAGTGGTAATCACCGTCTATACTGTCTTTTTCTGACAGTTTCTGGTTTCGCAGAAATCATTGCTCTTGACTGTTGGGGATGCTCTTGGTGACTTAAACATATCTGCTGACCTGGTTTCATGTCTAAGTTTGAGAATTGCTTAGGTGTTAGGGAAGCACACTTTTGACAAGCAAAGCATAATTTCTTTTTTTTTTTTTTGATACATTATTTACATTTCAAATGTTTTCCCCTTTCCAGGTCTCCCCTTTGGAAACTCCCTTTCCCCTCCCCCCTCCCCTGCCTCTATGAGGGTATTCCCCCACCTACCCACCCACTCTCATCTTCCCTCCTTGACATTCCCCTACACTGGGGCTTCTAACCCCCTCAGGCCCAAGGGCCTCTCCTCCCACTGATGGCCAACAAGGCCCTCCTCTGCCACATATGTGGCCAGCACCATGGGTCCCTCCATGTGTATTCTTTGGTTAATGGTCCAGTCTCCGAGAGCACTGGGAGGTCAGGCCAGTGGACACTGTTGCTCCCTCCATGGGGCTACCAACTCCCTCAGCTCCTTTGGTCCCTTCTCCAACTCCTCCATCTGGGACCTCACACTCAGTTCAACAGTTGCTGTTGAAGTGAATCTTGGGTATTCTGAACTTTTGGACTAATATCTACTTATCAGTGAGTACATACCATGTTCATTCTTTTGTGACTCTGTTACCTCGCTCAGGATAATATTTTCAAGTTCCATAAATTTGCCTGCAAGTTTCATGAAGTCATTGTTGTTAATAGCTGAGTAGTATTTCATTGTGTAAATGTACCACATTTTCTGTATCCATTCCTCTGTGGAGGGACATCTGGGTTGTTTCCAGCTTCTGGCTATTATAAATATGGCTGCTATGAACATAGTGGAGCTTTATTACATGTTGAAGCATCTTCTGGGTATATGCCCAGGAGTGGTATAGCTGGGTCCTCAGGTAGTATTATGTCCAATTTTCTGAGGGTCCGCCAAACTGATTTCCAGAGTGGTTGTACCAGCTTGCAATCCCACCAGCAATGGAGTGTTGGTCTTTCTCCACATCCTCGACAGCATCTGCTGTCACCTGAGTTTTTGATCTAGGCCATTCTGACTGGTGTGAGGTGGAATCTCAGGGTTGTTTTGATTTGCATGTCCCTGATGACTAAGGATATTGAACATTTCTTTAGGTGTTTCTCAGCCATTTGAGTTTCCTCAGTTGAGAATTCTCTGTTCAGCTCTGTTCCCCACTCTTTGATAGGGTTATTTGGTTCTCTGAAGTCTAACTTTTTGAGTTCTTTGTATATATTGGATATTAGCCCTGCAAAGCATAATTTCCATCCCTTCAGAAGCAGGTTAATTGTTGTACGTGCTTGAGAGAAGGACATGTCCTGTTTGCCAGCTGGCCTGGACACGGGCTTATACTTCAGGGGCCTCTGTTGATCTCTGATGGTCATACGCCTTTGCTGTAGTTGTCAAGAAAGCATCAATCCTAAATGGGATGTCTTCTTCAAACACCTCCCCTCAAGGCTATGGGATCTGTGGAGAAGAGAAGGTGGGAGAATTTTAAGAGGCAGGGGTGGTGGATGACTCCAAGGAAACAGTGACTTCCACACACAACAGGACTGATGCATGTATGAACTCACAGAGACTATGGCAGGACCCACAAGACCTGCACAGCTTCAAGTCAGAAGGGCCACAGCATTGAGGAGAACTGGACAGGATCCCATCCCTAACCAAGATGCTAACTTCAATTGTTCCCTTCCAATAAAGGGAAAATCAGTTTTCTACAATGGAGTGTCACTGGGTATGTCAACTACCACACTCCAGGGCAGGCCCCATTCTCAGGAATAGTTGGACAAAAGTAAACAAAGTCAAGGGTATTTTTTGTGGTACTTTTATTTGGTTTGGTTTGGCTCTTTTTTTTTTTTTTTTAAACTGGTGTTTGCCTGTTTGTTTTAATTTTTGTGTTTTTGTGGGAGGTTTGTTTCTTGCTTTTTTTGTCTGTGTTTATTTTGAGAAAGAAATGTAAACCGTGTGGCTAGGAAGGTGGGTAGATCTGGAAGGAGTTAGGGGAGGGAGAAAATTGGATCAAAATATATTGTATGAAAGAAATTTTTAGTAAAGAAAAGAAAGTGGCTCAAAGTGTTGCTGCTGGAACTTCCATTATTGCAGCCTCCTCTGCTCCTACCACCAAGTTGTACTAATATTTGTTTATTTAAGCAACGTTAATGCTTTTTAAGAAGAGGCATTTAGAGACTGGAGAGGTGGCTCAGGGGTTAAGAGCACTGACTGCTCTTCCAGAGGTCCCAAGTTCAGTTCCCAGCAACCACATGGTGGCTCACAACCATCTGTAATGGGATCTGGTGCCCTCTTCTATTGGGTCTGAAGTCAGCTACAGTGTACTCATATACATAAAATAAATAATTCTTTAAAAACCAAAAAGGCTTTTAACACAGTGTGGTGGCTATTCGTGATTGTCAACCTGACTATATCTGGAGTGACCTACAATCCAGAATTAGAAGGCTCACCTGTGATCCAGATCTTGAGGCTGGAAGACACAAGTTTCTGAACTGGATCTTGGCATGGAGATCTTGAGGCATAGTGGCCATGGAAAATTTAGGCCCAGCCAAAGTAGTGCACGCCCTTAATCCCAGGAGACTGAGGCAAGGAGATCTCTGAGTTCAAGGTCAGCCTGGGACAAAGCAAGTCCCAGATCTAGGCTTGGTGACACACACCTTTAATCTGGGTCTTACCTTCTGCTGGAAACCTACATAAGGACATTGGAAGAAGGAAGATCTGCTCTTCTTTGCTTGATTGTCTTGTGGGACTGAGCAACTGCTAGATCCCTGAACTTTCATTCACGGCTGCTGCTGACCATTGTTGGGGAGTTGGACTACAGACTGTAGTAAGTCATCAACAAATTCCCTTACTATATAGAGACTACCCATAAGTTCTGTGACTCTAGAGAACCCTGAGAAATACACAAGGATCTAAGCAGGAGGGGGAGAGATGCTAGCAAAGGGTAGTAGTAACTGCTTACAGTGGGCATTGGCTTTTTAGAAGTAAGTCATACCTAAATGATTTAGCAATAGTTGCATATTATTTTGGTGGCATTTTAAGTTATATATTCAAAGGGTTTAAAACATAAAACGGTTTGGGTACACAAATTTTATCGGAAGAACTTTTCTTTAGCAAATAAGATTAGACGGTGGCTTTGGGGGGTATTAAACACTAAGGGTTACTGGTTGAAGATAAAAAACAAGTAGATCATAAAGGTGAAAAAGTCTTTACTATACGCCAATCACAAAGAAGTCAAGACAAGGCCAGCTGTGCTGTCACATGGCTTTAATCCTAGCAATTGGGAGGCAGGCAGATCTGCTGGAATTCAATGCCAGCTTCATTTATATAAAGAGTTGCAGGCCAGACAGCTACATAATAAGACCCTGGAGAGAGAGAGAGACAGAGAGAGAGACAGAGAGAGAGAGAGAGAGAGAGAGAGACAGAGAGAGAGAGACAGAGAGACAGAGAGACAGAGACAGAGACAGAAACAGAGAGAAAAAGAGAGTCAGGACATGATTTGACTATAAACATGGTTCTGATTCATGTTTGTAAGATTCTTCTCATTCTTAGCCAAAAGGAGTGAGGAGCTGATTTCCCTTCCCGTATCCCCTTAAGTACTTTATCTTTTATTCTGCCTCAGTTTTCCCCCATGAGACTTCAATTCTTTAATTTTAACAGTTCATTGTTAAAACCCTATTTCCTGAAGCCTCATCAGGCTAATAGGAATGGAGACCTTGCCTAACCATGGACCAAAAGCCTCAACTTTCTCAACACAGACACAAGACATCAGAATGTTTGAGTTTGAAGATTAGGGGACCATTATTTGATGGGAATCTAGCAAAATAGATATTATTTCTCCAGACACTAAACTTAATAAGCAATAAAGCACACGTGAAACTTGTATATCTAATATTAAGTTTTGACCCCCAAACTAGTAGCACCCTTTTCATCATTAGGTGCCAAGAAACCATTAAAACTTAAGGCAGAGGACACTGAGATGCCAAGCCTGGTGAGTTCAAACCTTGGGACCCACATGGTGGAAGGAGAGAACCAACTTCCACAAGTTGTCCTCTGACCTCCACGATCTCCACAGGTATGTTGTGGCACTTAAACAAACACACACACACACACACATGCATGCACGCACACACACGGGGGGGGGGAAGGAGGGAGAGAGAGAGAGAGAGAGAGAGAGAGAGAGAGAGAGAGAGAGAGAGAAAGAATAAATGTAACTAATTAAAAAGGAAAATTCAAGACAGAATGTGATAAAGGCTTCATCTCAGAGGACCATACTGCCTGAACGCTCACATATCTTTGAAATGCTACAGATTCCCCTGTGCTACTCTCAAAATAAGGGTCATCTGGCTGTGAAAGATGACTACCATCAGCTTAACTTTTGAGTTTAAGATGGATATTTCCTTGGATTGTAAAATGTATATAGTGATAGTTTTATACTGAGGATATGGCAAAACACCAAGGACAAATTCTAAGAGGTGATTGACCAGTGGAATAGATTAAAAGAAAATTGAGCATAATTGTAGACTTTGAATATATAAAATTATACTGAATACCTAAAAGAAAAGATGAAGCAATTCCAGGCCTAAAGGTAATACAAGTACAGATAGAGGCACACGTTTCTTTTTTCATTAATTAATTAAGTTACTTACTTTACATCCCAACAGCAGCTTCCCCTCCACCCTCTCTCCTCTCAGTCCCTTCCTCTTACCTCCCCTTTGCCCCTCCCCCCATCCTTTTCTTCTCAGAGAAGGGGACCTGCCCCATGGATACCAACCTGCCTTGGGCTATTAAGTTGCAGTAGGACTAGGCAGATCTTCTCCTATTGAGGCTAGACAAGACAGCTCAGTTAGGGGAAAGGGATGTAAAAGCAGGCAGCAGAGTCAGAGACAGCCCCTGGTCTTGCTGTTAGGGGTCCCATATGAAGACCAAGCTGCACATCTATACCTACACATTTCTTTACCTACTATGCAGTTAAGGTGCCTTCTTTTTCTCTTTGAAGAGAACTTTCAAATCTCAACAGTTCACACTTAAGTGACCTTATTCTCAGGACAGTCTCAGGCTTAGGGAACTCAGAACAGCTTTTGTTATAGAGAATAAACCTTACAACTTCTTGAGTTCTTTTGCTCTTTATGGGGCAGGCCTCTATCCACCCAGAGAAGATGTCATTAAATGCTATAAAATATTAGTATCCTAGACAGGAGTCATCTGAGTAAAATGTAGTTGCCCATCTTTTCTTGAGAATGTACCTGTTATGATTTAAATATGAACCCCCTTCTCCCCCAACACACACACACACACACACACACACACACACACACACACACACACCTCTTGGACTTTTAGTTTGGTTTCTGGTCCATGGGAATATTTTTGAAGATTGTGAATCTCATAGGGCATAACTAAAAAAAAACTTGGGTCATGGTGGGGTAGGCCTTGAGGTTTACATCCCAACCACTTTCTGGCCCTCTTTGCTTCATGGTCTCTTGGGAAGAGATTTGTCCAAAGGCAGGATTAGAGCCTTTAATGGCTCTTTCCAGGTTTGATTAATAAAGAAGCCCCTTAATACTTTACATTGATTCCCTTGGAGAAACAGGATCTTTTATCTTCTCCTAGAGCCCACTAATCTTTTTCAGTCTGTGTTTGAATAAGATTCATTGACATTTAATTGTGGAATGAGACAGGTCAAGCCATTTTTCATAGCCTCATTCTGTTACCACATCTACAGCAGCGTGTTTGTAAGCATCTTGGCAGAGTACTGTTCTCAGAGAAGAATCACCTGGGTCCGGAAATGTCCTACAACTTTACATGAGGACCCCCACACCTTATTTCTCAGCCACATATAACACAAAATGATAAATCTGGACTTCCCAGGGCTAGGACTGATAATGACAACCCCTTCAGTATTTAAAAAGCCCGTTAGTAAAAGTTTTGTGTGTCTCTTGATTTTGGAGTCCCTGTCAACACCAGTTACTACACAAGTTCATTTTGAAAGGGGTCTACATTATTGGTTAAGGCATCAGACAGAAACGTGATCCCAGAAATTTAATTTTAAAATGCTCTGTCATATCAGAAATTACCTTAGGTGCCTGGGTGATTGCAGTTTTCACTAGGAAATACGGGGCAGCTTCAGTCTCCAAAGGCAGCTGTCATTAGAGCCGAAGGCCTGGCTTCCTCTTTGGGGAGCAGAGCATCTTCCCTTACAGACAAGGCAAAGCCTGGACTTCTTGCAATCTCATCAAGAGTACTTTTTCCCACAGCTGGGACAGCCATTGGCCCTGTTAGCACCCTCTTTCTTTTGCCTGTGGGTTCTATGAGGGAGCGGGTATTTATTTGCTGGGGAAATGGACTTGGTTTTTGTGCCCATAACCACTTTATCTGAGCTTTGGACCTTCCCTATTTTATCCTGGTTATTGCAAACCCCAAGAGCTAAGTTGAAATGCGGAGTTAGGGATATCTCGGAGCTTTATTACCACTCATGTTTTAGAGACAAGGTTTCATTTTGTTGTCTTGGTTGTCCTGGAACTCACTATGTAGACCAGGCTGGCCCTGAACTCATGAAGATCCACTTGCCTCTGTCTCCCAAGTGCTGAGATTAAAGACATTTGCTAGCACATTCAGTTTGTCATTCCCCCACTTTCTAAGGCTTCCTCCTATAGTCACTTAATCATATGTATAATTTTATTTATTTAGCTATTTGTGTGTCTTCTTGAGTGTATATATGTACAACACGTGTGTATAGGGGCCCTTGGAGGTCAGAAGAAGATATCAGATTCCTGGGAACTAGAGTTAAAGGCCACTGTGAACTGCCCTGTGAGTGCTGAGAACTGAACCTCAATCCTCTGCAAGAACAGTAAGTGCTCTTAACTGCTGATTCATCTCTCCAGCATACACACACACACACACACACACACACACACACACACACATGCACTTTCATCCTCCAAAAGCCTTTGTGATATACTTTAACTGGGTTTGTTCCTTCTTTCTGTTTTGGAATACCCTTGTAGACAAAATCTTCTACCATATAAAATCTTTTTAAATCCAAAAATATTTTCTTTTCTCTTTAACTTTCATGGTGGTGCCTGCCTGCAATCCCAGTATTTGGGAGGTGGAAGCAGGAGGATTAGTAGTTCAAGTTTACTCCCAACTATATAGTGAATTTGAAGCCATCCTGTGCAATACAAAATTCAGTCTCAGTATACACATAAACACAGTTTCTACATGAGTTAAGTTTTTATGCCTCTTTCTCATACTTTATGGTTCCTTTCTGCCTTGTTTTTTTTTTTTTTAAGATAAAAGTCTTAAATATAGAAAAAATATTGTTGTTCAGGACAAAATAAAATAACTATGTCTTAATGAACACCCAGGAAGTCATATCTGAAACAAAAAATATGGCCATAATATCTTAAATATCTAAGAGCTATAAATACGGTCCAAACATATGTTTCCAGTACTTTTCTCTTATCAGCAATTTTAGATCAGCTAATTTTTTAAAGATGCAAGCCCTATTGAAACACGGACTTAGAGTTGCTTCGGCTACAAAGGATTGACCCCCTCACTAAATATTTGGATAGAAGCCTTGAATCCTTGCTTTCATTTTGTCTGCCCTCTTTACTTTGAGTCGGCTTCCTTTTTGACTCTGCATAGGCATGATGATCACTAAGGAATGTCACCTGAAAACCCAGTGACACCTACCCTATTTCTTTCCTCTTAAAGCCGGAAGACTCGAAGAGTTTTTGTCCCACATCTTAGTCATCTTAAATTCCAGGAACAGCAGTCTAGCAGGCCAAATATCCCTGCCAGATAAGGGTAACTGTCATGGCTGAAGGTACAGCTAACGAAGAAATAATCATCTTGAAGGAACCAGACTGGGCTGGCCTGTGTTGCTTGTAGGCTACCCTGGGTGGGCTTTCTGAGTAGACAAATCATAGTACATCTCACAACACAATCATTTAAAAAGACATTATTATGTATGCATAACAGCTGCGTTTTTAACCTTTAATGAAAGGAGAGGTCCCAAAGACTAAATTAATCTATTTTGGACATGGAAAGTTTTAGAGGCAAGTTCCTTGAACCATCATTGTGTGAGGCTCCAGAAGTAAAGATAGGAATCAGTTTCTGCAGGAGAGAGCTTGAGGCTGTAACAGCAATGCGGCAAACAGTTATCAGGGGGAAAGGTCAGCCTAAGGCTGGAGTGTCAGGGAAATTAGAGCAAAGAGTGCTGATAGGAAATTTCCAGGACCAAGACCAGAAGGGCTGGAGCAGGCTGTGCTTAGAAGCAGCCATTTCTAATGTGTTTGGGATCTAGCGTGTTCTGTTTAATGAGGTTAGCCCCTCCCTCCATTAAACATAAGGTTTAGGTTTAAGCAAAGGGCTACAGTTATGGAGAGCTAAGCAGTCCTAGTCAAGGTGTGGTCCTGTCTGTTTATCATGGCCTCAGCTCCAGTCTCTCCTGTAAGGTGATGTGAAAAGTTGTCAGAAATGTGAGAAATTCCTTTCAGGGAGACAATCATTCCACTTTAACAAGGTTTCAGGTATGTCTTTGGTATTCAAGAGAATGAGTGGTTTAGGATTTAATGGATCTTACAGTGATATCTCCCCAGAGAGTTTCAATAGTTACTGTCCTGATAGTTATTCCAATATTCTGGAAAGAGACGGTTCAATACCACTGAAACAAGGCCTCACAAGGAATTGTAATTTCTTCCAGATATTGTGTACTGGGAAAAGGAAAAAGCTGAACCAAACTTTATGCCAGTCTCAAGGGGAACTTCTCTCTCCGAAAGGAATTTCTCACATTTCTGACAATTTCACCTTACAGGAAAGACTGGAGCTGAGACCATGATAAACAGACAGGACCACACCTTGACCAGGACTGCTTAGCTCTCCATAACTCTCGCCCTTTGCTTAAACCTAACCCTCATGTTAGGGTCCCGGAAGATAGATAACATAGCTGTGGAGGCAGGGGCTGGGGAAAGGAAGTCAATGGATCTCTTTGTCCCTCTTCCCTATGTGGCCACATTGAATAAGTTTAATTTTCTGTTTTTCACTCTTACTTGTTTGTTTAACTGACTTGTCAAGGATGAGTGATGGAGCCTGGTTTTCTAGGGTTTCCAGGATCCAGGCTCTGACCTTTAGTAACCCCAGTAACGGCACAATTATTCCATCAGACCTAGAAATTAGCTAGGGATGGCTCATGGCATTCCTAACTTTAAAGGCAGTGGTGCTCATTAAGAATTAGGTGGATCTCATTTGATGCCCTGGCTTCCTGCTGGAGGTGAGCTCTATAAGTTCCCTCTCCCCACAGTGTAGGGCATTTCATCTAAGGTCTCTCCCTTTGAGTCCTGAGAGTCTCTCACCTCCTAGGTCTCTGGTACATTCTGGAGGGTTCCCCTACCTCTTACCTCCTGAGGTTGCCTGTTTCCATTCTTTCTGCTGGCCCTCAGGGCTTCAGTCCTGTTCCCTCACCCAATACCAGATCAGGTTCCCCTCCCCCCATCCACTTTCCCTTCCAGGTCCCTCCCTCCCTCCCCGCCTTGTGATTGCTTTCTTCTTCCTCCCAAGTGAGACTGAGGCATCCTCACTTGGGCCCTTCAGCTTGTTGACCTTTTTGAGTTCTGTGAACTGTATCTTGAGTATTCTGTACTTTTTAAATGTTTTTAGCTAATGTCCACTTATTAGTGAGTACATCCCATGTATGTCCTTTTGGGTCTGAGTTACCTCACTCAGGATGGTATTTTCTAGTTCCATCCATTTGCCTGCAAAACTCAGGATGTCCTCATTTTTAATAGCTGAGTAGTATTCCATTGTGTAAATGAACCACAATTTCTGTATCCATTCTTCTGTCATGGGACATCTGGGTTGTTTCCAGCTTCTGACTATCACAAACAAGGCTGCTATGAACATAGTGGAACACGTGCCCCTGTGGCATGGTGGGGCATCTTTTGGGTATATTCCTAAGAGTGGTATAGCTGGGTCTTCAGGTGGATCTATTTTCAATTTTCTGAGGAACCTCCAGATTGATTTCAGTCATCCCACAGTCAAAACTCTGACCCATAATTGTTCCTGTCTGAAAGAACTGCAGGGATGGACATGGAGAGGAGGCTGAGCTAAAGAAGGTCCAGGACAGGCCTAAAGTGGGATCAGCTCAAAGGGAGACCCCAAGACCTGACACTATTACTGAGGCTACGGAGTGCTCACAAAAAGGGATCTAGCATGACTGCACCCTGGAAGACCCAACAAGCAGCTGAAAAAGTCAGATGCAGATATTTGCACCCAATCAATGGACAGAAGCTGCTGACCCCTGTGGTTGAATTAGGGAAAAGCTGGAAGAAGCTGAGGAGGAGGGCGACCCTGTAGGAAGACCTGCAATCTCAACAAACATGAACCACTGAGATCTCTCAGACACAGGACCACCAACCAGGCAGCGTACACCAGCTGATATGAGGCCCCCAACACATATACAGCAGAAGACTGCCGGGTCTGGGTTCAGTCAGAGAAGATGCACCTAACCCTCAAGAGACTGGAAGCCTGGGGAGTTTAGAGGTCAGGTGGGGTGGGGCGGGGGTGTGGGTTCGGGGAGAAGGAATTGGATGTGGACCAGTGGGAAGGTGGACTGGGGGCGGGGATAAAATCTGGAGTGTAAAAAAAATGCTGGAGAAAGTCGTCAACAACAACAACAACAAAGAAATGAAGGTAGCACGAAGACTGAAAGCATCTAGTTGCACAACTAAGCAGCAGTAGAAGAAAGCTCAGCAGCACTTCAGTGTCTCCATGCTGGACGACAACGAAGAAAGTTTGCGGTGGAGACAGTCTATGCTGCCACCTGCTGCCTGAATTTGTTTTTGTTTTTGTGTTTTCCCCCTAGAGTGGAGCCGGGTACTCAATGGAAGGTAAACTTAGGCCCAGAGAAGAGTCTCAGGAGTAGTTTGTAGGAAACAGAGTTGGTATTTATTAAGAAAAGATTTTAAGCTTGGCAAGATGGCTCAGCAGGCAAAAGCACCCATCCTCAAGTGACCTGTGCTTGATCGTCAGGGCCTGTGCTGGAAGGAGAGAACCATCTATCACAAATTACCCTCTGACCTCCTTACACACTACCACCCACACCCATACACAAATAAATAAATTCAATAGAAGTGTTTACTTAGAAAAGAAAAGAAAAACATTTTTTTTTAAAAAAAGAAGTTTTAACATAGGTTTCATCTCAGGAATGAAGAGACGCAGAGAGACATGTGAGAGAAAGAGACATGCTCTGGAGTGGGTACAGGCTATAAAACCATACACTCACTTAGCATTAATATGTAAAAGCTCCATCTACCTCATCGAGTGTCAGTCCTTTATCCTTTTCCTTATGAAATTTGAAATTATGAAAATCCCAATGCATCCATGCACATATTCACCATCCATTTATCACTTGAAGGAAATTGTGGTTGTTTTTTATTTAGGGTGATCGTGAATAACGTTGCTACTGTTACACACAGTATTTGTATGGGCACAGATGTCGCCCTCTTGAGGATATATTCAGGGTTGGAATTGCTGGGTCACTGGGCATGTTGAGATGGCAATTGCTGCCAAGCCTGGCGATCTAAATTTGATCCTTGAGATCCACATGGTGGAAGGAGAAAATCGACTCCCATAAATTGTCCACTGACTGCTCCGTTCATGCACATGCTCATAAATAAATAAATAAATAAATAAATAAATAGCTGGATTTATTTAATGACTTCCAATTTTTGAAGAACTGCTACATTGTTTCCCAAAGTTAATGGACAATTTTGCAACTACAGGTGATGTTCAATGGTTTAAATTTCCCTGGGAATCACTCTTGATTCTCCCTCTCCCTTAGTCCATGTAGCTCTTCAGTCACTCAAGGCTTCTGTGTAAGCTTTCTAAAACAGGAACACAGTAGCATCATTGTCACTGGCCTGCTTGAAACCTTTCAGTGCAGTGCTTCTCAACTCTTAGCTGCATACTGAACACACCTGGGCAGATTTCAGATACCCAGACTCTACCCAAAAGCAATGGAACCCAGATATCTCAGAGGGTGGTGTCTCGAAATCAGCATTCTAAAAGCTCTTCAAGTGATTCTAAGATGTAGCTAATACCAGAAACACCGGCTCAGTAGTTCCATGTTCCATGCCAATAGGGTTAAATTCCAGCTCTCTAGCATGACACAAGGGTTTTTTATCACTTTATCTTTGTTTACCTCTTCATGTGCATTTCAGACCTCACATTTAGCGCCCCTGCCTCTGATTCGTCCAACAGAAACATCTTTTTCTTCCCAGTCTCCACTGCCTCTTCAACATTTATCATGTGTTCTATGAAGAACTGTTGGGTGAACTCCACAAGAGTCACATCACAGTATTTTATTGTGTTATTTTAATGGTGAGACCGTGGAGGCAACTGCCAGAGTACACAAGGCCTTCAGCTGGAGAATGACGGACTGTACCCAGCTTCACCACACCAACACACCGTTCTCTAGCCACGAGAATCTAAAGGTTCTACCAGACTTTGACTTCAACTAGAGAAAGTAGCTCTTGACTACAATAGAGATGACTTATGCAGGTGATTTAGCAGATTCTCCTAAAATTCTAAATTCCTGCCAAAGGGAAGGGGATTCCACTTTTGCAGTTGAATGAAGCTTTTCGAATTGAGTTGAAGGATGTATGTTCCCTTTTCAGAACCAATGCCAGTGCTTCATCCATTCTCCATGGTCTCCAGGTTAATTGTCTTTCTACCTTACCTCAGCTTTGAATTCCAGATACACTGTGTGGTCAGGGACTCTACCTACCTTCTTGGCTTTTATATATGAACTCCACCTTGATCACCTAATGGTAACTGATGGGCAAACTGTACCAAGTGCCAAGTCCATGGATATTCAGGATCTTATCTCTAAGCAAGGGACATCAGCTTAGCCATCCCACTGCCCGGCCAATGTCAGAGTACAGACTTGATTCCTTGGTTAAGTCTGCATATACTTCAGTGCTAAAATAAACTACCAATACTGCTATAAGCTGAATATTTGTGTCTTCCAAGGTTTGTGTGCTGAGTTCAAATTTTCGTGGTAATTCATTAAGACAGATGTGAGGCAATTGGAAGATGATTGTGCCATGACAACAGAGTCTCATGAAAAGAATTTGTGTCCTTGCAAATGAATCACTAAAGAGCTTTTTGTCCCTTCTACCAGGAGAGGCCACAGGAAAAACAAAACAGTGGCTGTCCATGAAGTAGGTATCTAGCCTATGGTAATATGTTTTATCCAACTTAATGGACTAAGATAAATGCTAATATTGATTACCCATATTGCATGCCAGCTACTAGAAAAAAGCACTGTCTGAAATAGCATATGCCTATATACATGTTAGACTCCAATAATTTCATTTGTGTGTCATTCCTTCTTAGTTTGTGGTTCTTGATGTTTGACATGCAACGAAGTCACCTAGGAGTGAGTCAAAGAAACAATACCTAGAAATTAAATTGATAAATCAAGGACAATACTCCTGATTCCTGGATGTTATTACCCCAGCAGAGGTTCTGATTGTATTTGATTGAGAAATTGTTCAGACGTCATTTTGAAAACTTCAGGGTGAGGCTGGGGAGATGACCAAGTGGGTAAAGTGCTTACCAAAAAAATAGGATCTGAATTCAAATCCCCAGAACCCACATAAAGCCAGGCATAGTAGTATGCATGTATAATCCTAGTGTCCCCATGGTGATAGAGATGAGAAGTGGACATCTGAGTGACTCTAATGTGTTGGCAGTATTGAGCTTATTAGAAGCAACACACTTACCTTGATTTGGTTATAGAGTTGATACTGGTAATGCCATGATTTGATCTTAAGGTAGCATTAGTAGTTCAAGAACAAAGGGGACTTGCACACAAGGGCATTACTTGTGTCCAAGAGCTGACCATGGAGCTTTATTTTCTTCTTAGGCTTTCAGAGTTGGTTCTCACCATCCAATCTCTACTTACAAAGGAGCCAAGAAGTCCTTCTTAATTTCAGCTCTGCCGATTTAGATAATTCTTTCTGCCTGTAATTTTTGGCTTCTTTCTGTGTCTAAACTGAATGCCAAAGACAAAGAAACCCATACTTCAGAGTGAGGTGCTGGGGCTTGTTGGTAAATTTTACAACACCAACTTGACAATTACAGTGACTCAACTATAAAGTTCCCCTGCCCAAATCTCCTCTGAATCAGTTCTTGATGCTCACTAGTTTGATAGTTTGATGACTGGTTGATTCTTGTGAAAATGATCTCCTTTTCTGAATTGGGTTCAGACTGTATTTTTCAGCTTTGGATGTAAATTTCTTCTGTGTTGTTTCTTTGCTTGCTTCCCTTCACCCTCTGCTTTGAACATAGTAGTCTGGAAGCAGATTTAGGATGTTCCTGCACACACATAAAAGAATGCCAGAGTTTATGTTTTTTAAAACAGTGGTCTTTTTTTAGGAAAGGACTGCAGTCAATAGGTATGAGAGACCTCGGTTCAAGTTACATTTAAAAGAAACTGGAGCTGGGCAGTGGCGGCGCATGCCTTTAATCCCAGCACTTAGGAGGCAGAGACAGGTGGATTTCTGAGTTCGAGGCCAGCCTGGTCTACAGAGTGAGTTCCAGGACAGCCAGGG
>JADRCH010007388.1:717488-794856 GCA_019843965.1 Rhynchomys soricoides | reverse complement strand
GGCAGAGGCAGAGGCAGAGGCAGAGGCAGAGGCAGAGGCAGAGGCAGAGGAGGCAGAGGCAGGTGGATCTTTGTGAGTTGAAGTCTAGGTTGCCTCATCTACAGAACAAATTCCAGAACAGCCAAGGCTACACAGAGAAACTGAGAAACCCTATCTTAAAAGACAAGAAAAAAGCAGGTGGGTGCTGGAGAGATGGCTCAGAGGGTTAGAGCACCAGCTGCTCTTCCAGAAGACCCAGGTTAAATTCCCAGCACCTACATGGCAGTTCACATCTGTCTGTAACTCCACTTCAGGCTTTTGATACTCCCATACAGACATACATACAGGCAAAACACCAAGGAATATGAAATAAAAAATAAATTGTATGTTAAAAAGAACTGTCCCTGTTCTCATGGTATGTGACATCTAACAGGGAAAAAAAATCAAATCTAAGAAACATGCAATTAGCTTAATTTTGTGAGCTTTGTGCTCTGAATGCTGAAAGATTCCCCATAGCCTCGTCTTCATTGTGCGGAAAGGAAGGTCAGAGAAGGCCACCCAGGAAAAGAGAGAAAGCTCCTGAAGGTGACTTGCTGTAACTAGTAGACACAACAGCTTGGCAGGACCTGATCTTTGCCTTGCTTGCCTGTGAGCGCCCCTTAACTCGCAGGGTAGCTGCTGGATACAGGAAGTTGCCTCTTTCCACAGCCACTGCTCTCCTCTGAGCTTGGGGCTCCAGCTTTGTGAGCACAGTTGTCTGGCCTCAGGAAGCAAACTGACCAAAGATTTGTGCAAAACTCATCAGTTTCCATTTTGCAAACCTTGTTCTGAGGGAGTTGCTGATCGCAGCCCTTCCCCCTTTAAAGTTCACTTTGAACTCTGCCTTTGACTGAACCCAAGCATCATCACGGAACTCAGTCAAAACCACAGTGTGGACCCTGAGTAAGTAAAGATGTATTTGAAACTTGAGGATTCTCTCAAAAGGTTTTGAGATGGTACAGTTGGAAAGGACCCAAATCACTTGCATTTACAATGAGTGAGATCTTCAGACATGTGCTCTAGAACTGGGTGAGAAAATGATACTCTTACTACTAATAAGAGTTAACACTTATATTCGACAGTTACTACATGCTAGGAGGTTAGCCTGCCAAGCATTTGTTTTATTTCATTGGCTCACTCTAGCAGCCTAGGAGTGTAGGTGCTCTACAAAACCCATTGTACATGTTAGAAAACGAAGCTTATTCAAATTCTGTCAATACTGAATATTCATGTAGTTGAAATGTCTATGCTATCTTGCCACATGTGAATATTTGTGTCACTGACCACTCCCACAGTCAAGAAGGTCAGTTGCAGCATTACTACAAAACTCCCTTGTGTTGTGTCCCTTTTATAGTAACACTCAGCCTCCTTCCCCTGTGGCTGGCAACCACCAATCCACCCCCTGTCATCTATAGGTTTGCCATTCTGAGAATCTTATGTCAATACAGTAATATAAAATACATCCTCTTGAGACTGCCTTTTTCTTCCTGACAAAATTCCCTTAGGATATTTCTCCAAATAGCAATAGTTCATTTCTTAATATTTGTTGAGTATTATCCCATGGTATAGCTATGACTCTAATCGTCTAGCCTCTAAAGACCACAGATATTGTCCACTTTGGGACTGTTAAAACTGAAAATGTTTTGAACATTTGTGTACATGTCCTTACATGCAAAATGATGATCATAATTTTTGGAATGGGCCTTTATTATTGTTTTACTCACTACAGGCTAACACCAGTAATTTGTATCTTCTTTCTTTCTTTTTACCTTTACAATATTTGCTAGAGACTTGCTAATTGTGCCAATAATTTTCAGAGCCAACATTTTCTTTGATATTTTTCTATTCTCCATTTTCAATGTCATTAATTTATGCTCTTTTATTATCTCCTTTCTTATGCATTTATTCTTTTTTAAAACAGGAGCCCATGTGTTCTAGGGTGTTTTCCAACTCCCTACAAAGTCAAAAATGACTTTGAATTCTTGATCCTCCTGCCTCCACCTCCTGAGTGCTAGGTTACAGATGTGCACCACAACATGGAGCTCTATTTTCTTTCCAGTCTCTTAAAGTGTGAGTTTAGATTATTAATATACAGTTTTCCCTTTTCTCTGGTATAAGTGATTATTACTATAATTTCTGTCTCAGCACTGCTCTCATTGGCTCCTGTGTACTTGCGTATTGCTCCATTTCCATTTTTACTCAGTCCTACTTATTTTTAAATTTCTTTGGAAACTATCTCTTTAACTTATAGGTTATCAGGTGTTCTGCCTAATTTTCAAGTGTTTGGAGATGACTTTGTTGGTATACTACTTTGGTTCCACCTTAGTCAAATAATACACGCTGAATGATGCTCATTCTTTATCATTCATTAAAGCTCATTTGGGATCCAGGATATGCTTACCTTGGTGGGGAATCCCTGAGCATTTGAAAAAAAATTCAGATTCTTCTGTGTTTTAGTGAAAGGCTCTATATGTGTCAATTAGATCCTTCTGGTTGAATGTATTGATATCTTCATTTTAGTAATATGTTTTTGACTTACTGATTTTCAATGTTTCTAAGAGTGGAGTGATGGAAAGACCCACCATTGTGGATTTATTTCTTCTTTCGGCACTGCAGACTGTGCTTGTATAATGTTGAGACACTATTGGAGTCTGTTCAGTAGCTTGACCTAATCCTTTTATGGTCATGTAGCATTTATCTTTGGTAAATTCCTTAGCTCTGAAATCTATTTTACTTGTCCTTAATGGTGTCACTTCTGTTTTCTTTTGGTTCAGTTTGCATTATGTATTTTTCCATACATTTACTTTCAAACTATTCTGTGAGCTTGAAGTACATCACTTACGGCTGTACCAATACTTTGAAAACTATTTCGCCAACATGTTTTCAGGATTTAAGCCTTCCATTTTAATACTCATTTTATGTTTGTTCCATATTTCTTGTTGTTTCTTTTTTCTTTTATTTACTTTTATAGGTTACCTGAATTAATTTTTAAATTTCATTTTACTTATGTGTAATGATTTTGACTACATTACTTGGTATAGTTTTCTTAGTGGGTGTAGTAGTAGTAGTAGTAATAAATAGTAATAACACACACATAAATCATCACAGTATTGACATTTTATCCCTCTGAGTGAAGGATAACTCTTGATTTCTTTTGGTCACTTTACCATTTACATATTTAAATTTTTCATGGTTCTTTATGATCTGTGTGCTCCATATCAGCCAAGTCTTAAGATATTTGCCTCAACCTCAGTATATAATTACAGAAAGTCACAAAGTGATAGTCTACTATATTTGCTTCTGTTTTTACCTTTTCTCTTGTTTTCTTTTTTTCTTACTGATGTTCCATGCTTTCTTTTGTAAAATTGTTTTTGTCTTCAGAGAACTTCCTTCAGCCATTATATCAAGGTTGGTTTGCTAGTGACAGTGTTACTAATTGTCCTTCTTTTGAGAATATCTTGATTTACCTTTTTTTATTCCTAAAGGATACCTTTGATGGATAAGAAAGTTGTGATTGGCACATGGCATTAGCTACTTTTCTGATTGCTGTGACAAAATCCCAAGCAAAAGCAACTTACAGAAGGAAGCATTTATTTTGGCTCACAGTTTAAGGGGATACAGTTCATCAAGGGTATAAGACAGGATATGGAATGCAACTTTAGCTGTAGTGATGGAAGCATGAGACAGCTGGTCACATTGTATCCAGAGTCAAAAAGCATGGAAAGATGAGTGCTAGCACTTTTAACCACCCCCACTCCCGTTGTCCCATCAAACATTATGTTCTCTTTTTAAAAACCCACCAAATCCACCTAGTACTGCCATAATATGCATGTAGGACTATACAGCTAGCTTGTCAGAGGCTGTATTTGTGAAGAAAATGACCCCCCCAACATTTGCCAATACCTTCTCAACTAAAGGTTGAGAAGGAGCTGCACCATGCTGAGATTATTTTTCTGGCTTGATCTTGTGCAGGTCATGTACATGCAGTCACAGATGCTGTGAGTTCATGAGTTCAATAGCCCTGTCATGTCTAGCAAGTGTCTACTACCACTAGCTTCTACAATCTTCCTGTCTAATCTTGACAATAACTCCTGAGCCTTAAAGGGAGAAGCATGAGAGATGCACCATTTAAGGCTGAGCATTCCATAGTCGCTTATTCTCTAGTTGACCACTTGCGGTTTTCTGTATTGTCACTTTTTGCAAAAAGAAGCAGCTTTGATGTGGATTGCACTAATTGGTGGTTATAAACAGAGTTTAGTTTGAGGCCAGCCTGGTCTATAGAGTGAGTTGCAGGACAGCCAGGGCTATACAGAGAAACCCTGTTTTGAAAAACAAAAACAAAAACAAAAAAACCACAACAACAACAAAAAAAACTGCAAGAGTTTAAATAGTGATATCTTACAAAATAAGGACAATGCCCCTCTCAAACACCCTAGGCTATCAGATAAAAATCTCAGCACCAGCTATGGGTTATCTCCTTTTTAGTTATTAGTCAGTGGGGTCCCATATACCTCCCCCAAACATTACAAAATCTTGTCATTGTTTTTGGTTGCCTTCCAGAACTTGATGGTATGACTTTATTGATGAAAGCACCACATGCTTGAGTCATGAATACCAAGAAACTAAGCTGGTACCAACCTGGACACTTCATCCCTACTGGCTAGAATAATACTGTATGGCTTTTTATTTCTCATTTTAATAAAAGTTTTCTTCTTAGCATTATGAACAATCTGATGAGTACATGTTTAGGCAGGGTAGTTATTGAATACCATCTCAAAGGAATGTGACATTTGAGTTGAGGTGAAAATGTAGATAATACAGAGGTACCAGGAGAATGAAGCTATACAGTGAGAATCCAGCTACACCAAAATGTGAGAGAAGCCTTTGGAAATGGGTCAGCAGGTAAAAGTACTTGCTGCAGAAACCTGAGGACCTGAATTCAACCCAGAAGCATCAGAGTCAGCTAACCTGGACTCTCCTATCCAGAAGTAGAAACAAGAAAGATATCCCTGCAACAAGGTGGAAGGAGAGAACCAGCTCCCAAAAGTTGTCCCCAGACCTCCATAAGCATGCCATGGTAAGTACAATGCGTAGGGTAAGAGTCATTAGAATGAGTATTACTGATGGCCTCCATACAATGGGAAAGGAGAAACTGATGTTGCCCCTGCTCATTTCATACTTTATCCCAAACAGAATGTATCATCAACCCACGGCAAACATCTGCTTCTCCTCCTGAATTTTGTGTTCAATACATTCTATCTGTCCATGCACAAAAGAAATGCAGGAGTCAGCCTGCACTCCTCTTCCTACTCATCCCCCCTACAAACTATCACTGAACTATGACTTTTTTTACTTCTTCAGTAACTTTTGAAAATGACTCTGTGTCTCCACTCATACTGACACTACCCTATTTCAGAAGCTAATTTTGGTGATGGCTCCTTTTGGCTGTTGTTTGGCTTTTGTGGGAGAGGGAGTTAAGACGGGGTCTTAGGTAGCCAAGGTGGCCTTGAAGTTATGATGTATTTGTGGCTGATCTTGAACTCCTGATCATCCTGCTTCCATCTCCCAAATACTGAACTTGGTTAATGATTTCCAATTCCCAACTTCTAATCTTTCTCACCCATTCTGCTCAATTTCTCGATGTTCTTCCTTTCTCCACTACCAAAATCTGATGTGTATGAGCCTCTAATGCCCACATTCCAAAGGGGCCTCCTTGAAACTCCAGTCTTTGTCATTTCACTATGAATCATCCAGTTGTTCAACTCTTATCACTGAAAATCGTCTTCATTCTCATGGCTCTTTCATCCCAGTCGTTCAACTATAGCTCAAACCTACATGCTAAACCCATTTATTTCCCTCTATCTCATCATGCCCATTTTGGTATAAGCAATTATTATGTCTTAGTAGACTATCATGATGGTCTCCTAAATTTATCTCTTTATCTCCTCTTCCTGTTTTCAAATCCAGTGTCTACAACCACAGCTATCTTTTACAAGTATAAATGAACATCATCTTGATTATCTTCAAGATTACTTTTCATTGTCAACTGACTTTAGTATCATTTGGAGGCACACCTCTTATAGACTCTGTGAGGGTGTTTCTAGAGTGATTTAACTAAGAAGGAGAGACCTATCCTGAATTCAGTTGATACCACCCCATGTGGTAGAATAAAAAGGGAAAAAAGGAAAAAGCAAGCTAAGTACCAGCATTCATCTCTCTGTTTTCTGGCTCGCTAGTCAATAGTACACACTGCTTCATACTCCCAAGATTTTTCATCATGATCTCCTGTACCCTCCAGTTATTTATAAAACATTTAATAATTCTTTCCTTCCTTTTGTTGCTTTTGTCAGACTTTTTTTTTGTTTTTGTTTTTTGTTTTTGTTTTGTTTTGTTTTTCTGAGACAGGGTTTCTCTGTAGCCCTGGCTGTCCTGGAACTCACTCTGTAGACCAGGTTGGCCTCGAACTCAGAAATCTGCCTGCCTCTGCCTCCCAAGTGCTGGGATTAAAGGCGTGCGCCACCACTGCCTGGCTTTGTCAGACATTTTTTATAACAGCAAAAAAGTATTGAACACACCAGTTGCTCTTGTGATAGAGTTTGAAGTCTGCCTTTTGCTAAGACTCTCCAACATTTGACAGCAAATCTCTATCCTCATTACTTTCTCCTCTTGACATACTAGGCTCCATCTTAGCAGACTTCTTCACGAGTTGCATCATGTTCATTCTCACTTCTGAGCCTTTGCATGTGGATAGTCTCCCCTCTCACAACCCATTTCCTCCCCCCATCAACCCTGAGGTGTACTCATTTTAGAGATATTTTTCTGTGTATCTATTTTGGATTACTCATATTAAATTAGGTCACTACCAACCAAAGAATACACATGGAGGGACCCATGGTGCCGGCCACATATGCGGCAGAGGAGGGTCTTGTTAGTCTCAGGGGGAGAAGAGGCCCTTGGGCCTGAGAGTGTTAGAAGCCCCCGTATAGGAGAATGCCAAGGAGGGAAGATGAGAGTGGGTGGGTGGGTGGGTGGGTGGGGGAATACCCTCATAGTGGCAGGGGGAGGGGGGAGGGAATGGGGCGGTTCCAAAGGGGAGATCTGGAAAGGGGGAAACATTTGAAATGTAAATAAAGTAGAAAAAAAAATGAAAAAAAAAACTTAAAAAAAAATTAGCTTTGAAATTAAAACTGAAAATTTATCCTTAACAAAACAAATTAGGTCACCTCTAGCACTTCTGTAAACCCTTGTCCCCCACCCCTATGTATGGGCCTTATGTTTTTGTGCCCCTCTCCTTCACTGAAATGTAAGTGCTATGTGGACAATTTCCAAGTTCCTTTCTTCATTATATATAGTCATTGGCTTTGGCTGCCATAACCATAAACTACAGAATGGATGGTTAAAATAACAATAATATATTGACTTACAGCACTGAAGTCCAGAAATCTACCTGGTTCCTGTTCAAAGTGCCAGTGGCAAATCCATCCCACGAATCTTCCCTCACCTTTAGGAGTTACCTGGAAGTCTTGGAGATCTGTTGGCTTGTAGATACACAACTTTGATCCATGCCTTTGTGTTTTCAAGGGATGCTCTGTGGATCTGTGCTCTTTTCCCCTTCATTTCTTTCTTAAAAATTATATTTTATGCATATGTATGCATGTGAATATGTTGGTACTCAAGCATGTTTAAAAGTCTGTTTATGCATGCTTGTGGAGATCAAAGAACCACCTCAGGGACAATGGCCAACTACATCCTCTGAAACAGAATCTTTCATTGGCCTTTTAGAGACCAAGACAGGAGGATTGCTATGATGTTGAAGGTATTCTGTCCTTCACAGTAAGACTCTGTCTTAGAACAAACATTTCAAGTTCAAGAACAATCTTCTGATTCCAACAATGAAAACATTTCTTAGTGAACTGAGTGGTGACCAGTTTCTAAACAGTACACATGCTGGCTGGTGATCTACAAAGAAGATAGAGATGGAAGGAAGCTCAGAAGCCCCCAGCCTCAAATCTTCTTCTATATGTAAGGATCTCTGATCCCATAGCAACTTAACCTCCTTCTTTGCTTCTTACTGGATTTTGGCATCTGAGCTGGAGGATGTTCTACCCCTTGAGCCCCATTCTGACTAGGTCAGGGTTAGAAAAGGTACTTTCCAGAAGTTTGCCATCCCAGGCAGACTCACAGAGCCTGCCTTTGTCTTCTCGGCACTTCTGGCCTTCCCTCTGAACCCTGACTAATACTTGATAAATATCTACTTGGAGGTCCTTTGATGAAAATGCCATGGCATATAAGTTAATTATCAAGTGCTGGTATGAATAATAAAAATGGGATGAGTTTGTGTTGTCTGGTCTTTGAATAACTTACATAAGATGAATGTTTCTTGCCAAACCACAGGCTTATCTGAACTAGAGGAAAGAGATTGATAAAGTATATTAAGTTCCTTAGTCCTTCGGAGTCAACATAAAAAATATACGCTTTTCCAGACTCTTTTGTTGTTGCTGGGGGCTGTGCTCGGCTGGTCGGCTGGCTTCCATCAAAGATGATGAAGCTTTCCTTGCAGTGGCTTTCATCTAATGTTCTGTGTATTAAGAGAAACGCTCGCCTGGGAAATGGTCTTTCATCTGCTCCAAGCATGTTTTTAAATAGTGATTGCTATGCCTTTATGGAACTCCGTTTCCTTGGATACCATGATTGGTAGATACTTGGGCACCTGATCCAAGCTGAGTCAATCAAAATTCTTCCAGGGACATTTGATACTTTGTATTAAAAAGAAGTAGAAAGTTCGCTGTTGAAACAGCTCTTGGTAGCAACAGTATAAAAATGGCCAGCTGCTAGGAATCCAGTTCTGTGGAAAACATCCAAGAGTATCAAACAAGCACAAGAGGCAGGGGTAGAAGAGTGGGGGGGGGGGGGGCTGGGGGGGGGAAGGAAGGTGACAGGAGAGGGTATGAGATGGGATGTCAGACAATATACTGTCATTTGTTTGAGTGTTTTGTTCTGGTTGTCCTTACTCTTCTCATGGCTGGCTTACATATTCACAGGTAGACACTACTTAGACATTCCTTATTTACCTGGGTTTTTTTTTCCTCCTAGTGTCTGAAAATAGCAACAAACACGGAGATTTAAGAATTACTTCTGAAAAGCATTTCAAGATTTCCATTGCAATTCAGGAAAACTTCTTATTACTTGGATGGGTGGAGGGTGTTTTCTTGAGATGTTTTACTTTATTCTGTTTTGGAGACAGGGTCTCAGGGGACCCAAGCTGGGCTTGAGTTCACTATGTAGCTAAGGCTAGCCTAGAACCCCTGATCTTCTTGCTTCTTTATCCTGAATTCTGACACGCACAACCAATTCCAGCTATTTATTGGTTGCTAGAGGAAGAGGCTGGATGGTCTTCAAAAGTTAGTCCTCCACTTACTAATGTTCTAGGTAGTCCATTGTTAGGTACCTTGAGATTGGATTCAACTAATATTTTATCATTGAGAGCTAAGGTAAGGTCAAAATGTTATAACAATTTCAATCATTTATTTGAAAAATCAAGTCAGAATTTTGTACTGTGTTAACATACTTTAAAACTAGTTTTAAATTAAGTTTATGATTACAAAGGAGATCGTGATAGAGAAGGAGTTATGGGTCCTAAAGAGGCCACTAGAATACATGTGACATGAAGATAGCAGGAGGGCCAATGGGATGAAAGAAGGCGGGCAGATGGAAGATAAGCATAACAAAACCCAGCCTGGCATTATGAAACCCCACAATGGAATGCATTACTTTGTATGAAAGATTTCTCTTTTTCTTTTGTGTATGAGCAAGTATGTAAGTGTGGCATATGTCCGTGTGTGTGTGTGTGTGTGTGTGTGTGTGTACACTTGTCACACATGGAGGCCAGAAGAGGAAGTGGGTGTCCTCCACTTTCACTCTTGGCCTTTTCACTTTGAGGCAGGGGCTCTTGCTGAATTTGGATTTTAAAGTCTCCCCTCCCCCCACACAAACATATACCATGAAGCTAGAAGCCAACTAGCATCATCTTCCTGTCTCACCTTGCCTCAGTGAATGGGACTCAGCTTTTATAAATGCTTTGATGTGAAGTCCTGTCCTTTTCTGAGAAGCAAGAACTCTTAACTGCTGAGTCATACCTCCAGCTGCAAGCCCCTTCCCAGAAAAAGAGTTTCTTAAAGCCTACCCATACTTTTAAGTTTAAAATGATGCCACTAGAGTTAGGGAGGAAACAGAAAAAAGTAGCTACCACTCGCTGTCTGCCAGCACATGACAAGATCTCATTTAAATTCCATAATCCCTGAGCCATCCCCAGTCTGCAGAGCATTAAAGAATCTTAGAGAGATGAGACAACTTCTCAAGCAGCATCTAGAAAGGTGTGGATTCAAACCTGGAACCATAAAAGTCCAAGCTCCATATTTATTCCAGATGTAGCCTTTGCACTGCAATCAGCCAGAGTATCCTGGGAGTCTCCGCTGGTTATTTTGTATCATGGATCAGCTTGATTTGGACTTCAAGTAATGAAGTACCAGGCTGCTCCCATTTTCAGTGATGCATGCATTACACTTTCTTACGTATAAAATGTTTAGAGTAGGTAATTCTAGGGAAGAGATTTTAGCTCAAGCCCCAGTTCTGTTTTTCCAGTCTGCTGCTAATATGGAAACATGCAAAGGAATAGATATGCAATCCAGGCATTTCTAGGTGCCTGCTCATGAGTGTTCTCAGCTCCACAGTTTTCTTGATAGCATAGTCTTGGTTGTCTCCAGCCACTGTCATTGCTAGTCCCAGATAAGCATGGTATCACAGATCCTCTCACAGTATTTCTAAGTGGTTGTGTGGCTTCTTTAGGGCCAAAAGTCTCCTCTAGGGGAAGTTACAGGAAAGGGTCTCCTCTCTGATGAAAGAGAGAGTCCTATCAAGACAAAGTGCTCCTTTACATTCATTCACTTCCTGATTTTGGAAGAAGTTCTGGTTCTGATGTGGTTTTCAGAGCTGTCAAGACCACAAGTAAGATGCTGTCTACCTGTGCAAGGTAGCAAAGGAGCGAGTTTCAGTGAGAAGGCGAAGGCTCAGTTGCAGTTAAAAGAACAACAACATGTCCATATAAATAATGTGTGTACTCTCAAGTCCAGATCCTAAGGACTGCTCTTTCTCCACTTTTTTGCAGTCCCTTAGTACGTTTTAAACTCAAAAATGGATGTTAAAAATTTATTCACTTCACATTCTGATCACTGCCCCCCTCCTGGTCCCCATTCCACACTCCCTCCCCAATCCCTCTTCCCCTTCTCCTCAGAGAGGGTGGAGGCTCCCCCTAGGTGTCCCCTTACCCTAGCACATCAAGTCTCTGCAGGGCTGGCACTTATTCTCCCACATATGTTAGACAAGACAGTTGAGCTAGGAGAACGGATCCCACACACAGGCAACAGCTTTAAGGACAGCCCTCACTCCAGTTGTTTAGGACCCACATGAAGATGAAGCTGCACATCTGCTACGTAAGTGCAAGGAGGCCTAGGTCCAGGGTGTGTGTGCTCTTTGGCTGGTGGTTCAGTTCTGACAGCCCTAAGGGTCCAGATTAGTTGACTCCGTTGGTCTTCCTGTGGAGTTCCTATCCCCTTCAGGCCAGAAATCCTTCCTCCTATGCTTCCATAAGAGTCCCCAAGCTCTATCCACTGTTTGACTGTGAGTGTCTGCATCTGACTGAGTCAGTTGCTGGGTAGAGCCTCTCAGAGAACAGCTATGCTAGAGTCCTGTCTGCAAGCATAACAGAGTACCATTAATAGTATCAGGGATTGGTCCTTGCCAATGGGATGGGTCTCAAGTTGTGCCTGTCCTTGGTTGGCCATTCCCTTAGTCTCTGTTCCATCCCCCGTGCCTGCAATTTTTGCAGACAGGATAAATGTTGGGTTGAAAGTTTTGTGGGTGGATTTGTGTCCCTATTACTCCACTGGGCTTCCTTCCTGGCTACAGGAGGTGGCCTCTTCAGGTTCTATATCCCCACTGCTGTGAGTCTCAGTTGAGGTCACTCCATTGATTCTCAGGAGCCTCCCCTATCCATGGGTCTCTGGCACATCCTCGAGATGCTCCCCCCCCTTCCAGCTACAGATTTCTATTCATTCTCATGGCCATCTGGTCAACTCTCCTGTCTCTCCTCAGACCTGATCCTGAAACCTCCTTTCCCCTTCCCATCCCCTCTCCTACCCAGTTCTGTCTGACACTCCATCTGCCTTCTCTGACTATTTTATTCCCTCTTCTAAATGAGATTCAAGCATCTTTGCTTGGGCCTTTCTTCTTGTTTAGCTTCTTAGGGTCTGTGGAGTATAACATGGTACCTGTATTTTATGGCTAATATCTACTTATCAGTGAGTACATACCATGCATGTCCTTTGGGGACTAGGTTTCCTCACTCAGGATGATATCTCATGTTCCTTCCATTTGCCTGCAAAATAGCTGAATAGTATTCCATTGTTTAGATGTATTACATTTTCTTTATTTATTCTTCAGTTGAGGGACATCTAGGTTGTTTCCAGTTTCTGGCTATTACAAATAGTTCTACCTCGAGAACCACCTATACCACTCCTGGGAATATACCAAAAGATGCCCCACTATACCACAAGGACACTGTCTTTACTGTCTTTATAGCAGCTTTATTTGTAATAGTCAGAAACTGGAAACAAAAATAGATTTTTTTTTCAAAAATAGATTTTTAATACAATATATTCTGATTATAATTTTCCTCCCAGACTTTCCCCACTTACCCACCCACCCAAATCTGCACCCCCTCACTAGGATACAAAAAGACATCCAAAAATAATTTTAATAAAAGAATAGGACAAAAGAAACATAAGAAACAATGCTAAGGAAAAAGCTCAAGAAACACAAATAGATGTACAGTCATACATTTGCACACACAGAAATTCAAAGGACATGTAAAAACAAAACAAAAAAAGCAAAAGCCCTGACAAAGCATTCTGACACAAAATAACCCTCAAATGCCTTCAAGTTCCTTTTACATTAGCCATCTACTGCCAGGCCTGTGGCTTGGCCTTAAGTGTGGTTTGCTTCCTCCATGAGATTCAGTTGGAGAAAACTGGTTTTTCTCAGGGTTGTTTTGATTTGCATTTCCCTGATGACTAAGGATGTTGAAGATTTCTTTAGGTGCTTCTCGGCCATTCGAGTTTCCTCAGTTGAAAATTCTCTGTTTAGCTCTCTTCCCCATTTTTTGATAGGGTTATTTGGATCTCTGGAGTCTAGCTTCTTGAGTTCTTTGTATACATTGGATATTAGCCCTCTATCGAACGTAGGATTGGTAAAGATCTTTTCCCAATCTGTAGGTTGCCATTTTGTCCTATTGACAGTGTCCTTTGCCTTACAGAAGCTTTGCAATTTCATGAAGTCCCATTTGTCAATTCTTGATCTTAGAGCACAAGCCATTGGTGTTCTGTTCAGGATCTTTTCCCCTGTGCCCATGTGTTTGAGACTTTTCCCCACTTTCTCTTCTATTAGATTCAGTGTATCTGGTTTTATGTGGAGGTCCATGATCCACTTGGACTTGAGCTTTGTACAGGGAGATAGGAATGGATCAGTTTGCAATCTTCACCTCATACCAGTCAGAATGGCTAAGATCAAAAACTCAGGTGATACCAGATGTTGGCAAGGATGTGGAGAAAGAGGAATACTCCTCCATTGCTGGTGGGAATGCAAGCTGATACAACCTCTCTGGAAATCAGTTTGGCAGACCCTCATAAAAGTGAACATAATACTACCTGAGGACCCAGCTATTCCACTCCTGGGCATATACCCAGAAGATGCTCCAACATGTAATAAAGACACATGTTCCACTATGTTCATAGCAGCCATATTTATAATAGCCAGAAGCTGGAAACAACCCAGATGTCCCTCCACAGAGGAATGGATACAGAAAATGTGCTACATTTACACAATGGAATACTACTCAGCTATTAAAAACAATGACTTCATGAAATTCACAGACAAATGCATGGAACTTGAAAATATCATCCTGAGTGAGGTATCACAGTCACAAAAGAATGAACATGGTATGTACTCACTATTAAGTGGTTATTAGCCCAAACTTTCAAAATACCCAAGAGTCACTTCGCAGCAACAGTAGGGCTGAGTGTGAGGTCCCAGATGGAGGACTTGGAGAAAGGACTGAAGGAGCTGAGGGAGTTTGCATCCCCATGGAGGCAGCAACAGTGGCAACTGGCCTGATACTCCTGATAATCCTGGAGACTGATCTGCCAACCAAAGAATACACATGGAGGGACCCATGGTGCTGGCCACATATGCGGCAGAGGAGGGTCTTGTTAGCCATCAGGGGGAGGAGAGGCCCTTGGGCCTGAGGGTGTTAGATCCCCCAGTATATGAGAATGCCAAGAAGGGAAGATGAGAGTGGGTGGGTAGGTGGGTGGGAGAATACCCCCATAGTGGCAGGGGGAGGGGGGAGGAAATGGGGAGGTTCCAAGGGGGAGATCTGGAAAGGGGGAAACATTTGAAATGTAAATAAAATATGAAAAATTAAAAAAAAAAAAAGAAAACTGGTTTTTCCTTTGTGAGCCGTTGGCAATTGGAGATTGCTTCTATGTTAGGGACTGGGAGATGTATCTCCTTCTCCTTTCAGCAATAGGATCCCGACTGGCGTGGAGCCGTGCAGACCCAGTGCATGCTGCCTCAGTTTCTGTGAATTCATAGCCTTGTTCTCTTGGTGTCTTTGATTCCCTTTGGCTCTTACACTCATTCTGCCTCCTCTTCCACAGGGTCCACTGAGGCTTAAGGGAAGGGATTTGATGGAGAGATGCCATTTACAGGTGAGTGTTCCAAGATCTCTCACTCTCCGCTTAATATCTGGATATGGGTCTCTGTATTCACCCCCATCCGCATCAGGAGAACATTTCTCTGATGATGGATGAGCAGAGGAATGATCTGAGTAAAAGCAAATGTCATTAGGAGTCACTTATTGCTACATTTTTTTTTTAAACAATAGTAGTATTTAGTTTTCTCCTAGGTCCCTACCCTGTCTAGTCTCAGGTTCTTGACCACTCACTCAGTGTCAGGAATGGTTCTATCTCATGGAGCAGGCCTTAAATTCAGTCAGGTATTGGTTAATCACTCCCACAAGCTTTATACCACTATTGCACCAGCGCATCTTGCAGGCAGGCACCATTGTAGATGGAAGGGTTTGTAGCTGGGTTGGTGTTTACCCTTCTCCTTTAGAAACATGTCGGTACTTTCTTGATCTGTAGGTATAGCAGAATATTTTTAGGAGTCAATTTATTCCTACATTCCTACTACTTTAGTACTTTTGTACTTTCTCTCCCCCTTCAAGACTACCCTTTGTTTTCCCAGAACCATGTGTTGAAGAGATTAACATATATTCTTGATGTCTTTGTCAAAAATCATTTGGGTAAAACTACACAAGTTAATGTCTGTATTTTATGTTTTATTCCATTGGTTTATGTGTCTTTTTATGGCAGAATCACGCTGTTTGGATTAATACAACTTTGTAGTATATTTTGAAGTTAGTTATTGTGATGCTTCTTTCTTTGGTTATTACTACCTTGGCTACTCTTTTATTTTTTTTAATGGTTCTGTATGAACTCTGTGGTTGTTTATTCTAGTTACTAAAAGATTCTCATTGGTATTTTAATTAGTACTTCTTGAATCTGCATATCACTTGGAATAATGTGGCCATTTAAATAATATTAATTATGCCAATTCATAAGCGTGGGATGCCTTTCCAATTCTGGGTCATGATTCTCTCAGTGGTGTTTTATACTTTTCAATGTGGATATCCTTCACTTCCTTTACTACAGTTACTGCTAGGCATTTTCAAAAGATATTGTAAATGAGATTACCTTAAATTTGCTTTTCATCCAGCTAGTTATTTGTACATTTTATCCAATAGAGGTCACAATATGCCAAGAGGGATGGGCTATTTAGAGAGTAGGTATTGACTATCAAACCATAGCTTGAGGAAGTAGTTCTATGTTCTATAACATAATGGAGCAACTTTAATCTATAACTTAATTGAACATGTCAAAATAACTAAGGGAAAAGACTTTGAGACTTTATTACATGTAGAAATGAAAATATTTGAGGAGTGAAGACTGCCTATAACCCTGATTTAATCCTTACACACTTTATACATGCATTGAATTAAATAATATGCCTTATAAATAATTACAAGGGGTATGTCTATTTAAAATAAATTTAAAAATAAAAATTAGTCTGTGCATGAGCCACCTCTTGTGGGTAAGAATGTCTATCAGTCCTTAGTCTTTATCAGATGGTGGGGGATTGATAAGTACCGAGTCTTTCCTGGCAAACTTCCACCACCTTTCCTACCCCTCAAACATGGATATAACACTGGATCTGAAGTCATATGAACCTATGAAGTGGCCTTGTCCCATGCTACTTATAGAAAGAAATAAGATTCAATGAATAGAATCATTACCTGATGAAGGGTAATGCAGAAGTGATTTTTGTTTGATTTCTAAGGAAATTATATTTGCTCTCAAATCTATAACTATCAGAAATTTTCCTGCCATTTTTTTTATTGTGGTAAAAATTCAGCAGTGTGTGTGTGTGTTACAAAGTTGTCATAGTACATCTTGTAATAGTTTAGTGACTTAAAACATCAAATAATGATTCAAGGATCTGTGCTGTAGCAAGAATTTTCCTTTGTTATTTTGGATCCAACATTTTACCATCAGCCTCTTACCCCTAAGGAATTAGAAAAATCTGAATGCTTGTCAAAATATTTCATAACCTCCCTAAAAATGGAGTACTACAAAACCAGAGTTTGAATGGTTTTAAAATGTAACTTGAATTCTTAACAGTACTATCTCCCCCTTGAAATACGAACTCAAACACACACACACACACACACACACACACACACACACACACACACACACGTGGTTTAACTACAAATTATCCCACAAAGGCTCATGGGTTAGCTTCAGCTGGTGACAATGTTTGGGAAGGGTGTGGGAGCTTTAGGAGCTTCCCTGAAGGAAGTGGGTTGTTGCAGGTAGACTTTGAGGTTTTCAGCCCACTCCTTGTTCATACTCAGCCACCTGGGTGTGAATGGAATGTGAGCAGTCAGCCTCCTGCTTCCTGACACTACATCTTCCCTGCCTGCTGCCATGTTGTCCCCACCTGGATGGGCTATATCCCTCTGGGACTATAAGCCAAAATAATCTTTTATCTCTTAAGTTGCTTGTCAGGATACTTTATCATAACACCAAAAAGAGAAACTAAGACAACAAAGAATTTTTTTCCCTGTAATTATAGGAAATGTTATTTTTTTTTCCACAGATTTTTCCCAAAAGGCACAAACTATCTTTACTGCCAACCAGTGATTTCATTATTTCAAATGTTTCCTTTTAAATACTTTTTGAATCAGGAAGGAAAGTCTTGAGTACCTGACTCTTCTATGAAAATAGCAACTCCAATTAGCTCCCTCAAGAGCCATGAGGCAAGGAGGGAGCAATTATGTTGTGAGACCAATCAATACTATTTATTGACAGCCAGTCTAGAACACTTCATCTTAATTCAAGCTCCACAGTCATGGAAAGGACAGGCAAAGGTACCCAAATTATTAGGACTAATTGCTTCCTCTCTGGCTTTAATTTTGTCCTTACTAAGTTTACGTTCTCGGAAACTAATTATGCCCTTTCTATGTGACAGTTATTGACATCAACAGTTATTACAATATCAGCAATGACTTAGGCCCTAATGGGATGACTATTATTGTTTAGTTAGATAGTCATGTTGTCAAACAGCCTTCTAAATATTCATGATTATACCCAGAGCTGCAGGATGCTCTTAATTTTAGTCAGAGGCTTATTTTTGCAGTGAGTAATGGTCATAACTGCTCAAAGTTAATGAGAATGAGTGTTCAATTCAAAATGAAACACCTATATCAATACCATCTCTCTCTCTCTCTCTCTCTCTCTCTCTCTCTCTCTCTCTCTCTCTCTCAGACACACAAACACATACACACACAGCTCAAAGAACATCTGGGAGGGAAGGGCAGAAAGATTGGAAGAACTGAAGGATGGAAAGGAATGCTTTGAAATGGTGTCTTCCAGACATGATATAGACGTTGTGCTCAAGAATTCACGGTAGGTGTGATCACCAGTACAAGATCAAGTCAGTCAACATTCCATGCCCCACCCCTAGCTAAAGAGCTATTGGCAGTTGTGCACTATTGGGAAAAGGAGAGTCAGTTTGCTTTAGGTGTGTGACCTCTGGAAGATTACCCACGCTTTAGTGGATATCTCCCACCCATGGGCAGCATTAATTGGATTCAGTGGGTTATTTTTTTAAGAGACAGAGAAATGTTAAATAATATGCTTATTTCATACAGCTGGGGTTTTTACTTGGGTTGTTTTGTTGCTGTGACCAGAGTCTTTAGCTTCTTCAATGCTGCTTTATAAGCCACTGGCTATCACTTTCTACTTCTCTATTTCTCAGCACAGGAATCATATGGTCAATCCTGGATACGTTCAAAAGCAGACATCTTGATTTCACAAACTTTGGAGTTCTCATGAAATTGATTAGATGAAGATTCATTACATATCCTGGATCGGAAATGTCAAAGTGTGCCTTGTCTTTATAGGCTCCAGAAAGCTTGTAGAACAGTGTCATCTTCGTGTTTGAAATAAAAATGCTGAGAACAAAAAGATTATTTTTTTAAAACATGTGCTTAGTCTTAAAGAAGATAGTCCACTACTGGATCTTTTCCTTAACTGGTTCCTCTCTTACACTGCTGGGAGACACTATTCCTGTGAAGGCGTGAACAAATGTCCACTTATAACATAGGGAATTGAGGCTAGACCATTAAAGAACAAATACCACCAAAGTTCAAGTCGCTGAACCAATGAGTATTACTCAGGAATATGGGTGAGGGGTTACTTACAGGAGCAGAAATGGCTCAAAGACAGCTGCCTCTCTAAAGTCCACCCCAGCATGGATGGATGACAATGCAGGGTTATCTGGAAACCTGCAGTACACTGTACAGCATGCAGGCAGCTCAGCATGCTGGAGAGTGTCCTTTCTAGGTGGCTCCCTTGGTCTCAGCTTCTTCCAGGAAGTTCTGCTGGTCTTTGTTTCTTCTAGGTAGTTCAGCTGCCTCCTGCTTCTTCCAGCAAGTGTGGCTTGTTGAAGGATTTCTTTGCAGCTTGGCTTGTCTGAGAGTGACTCTTGGCAGTCTTTACTGATCTCCAACTTTGGAAGGAGGATCCTAGTGAATCTGTTCAGTTTCAGGGACTTACTGAAGCTATACTGAGTTGTTTACTTTTTGCCTTATAGTGCAGTACTTCCTTGAAAGATTTCACCTCCCAGTGGAACATCCTGTATCTTAAAAGTTTTTCCCTCCAAGATGGATGGTTTTAACCTCAGAGGAAATTACTATATTTACATCCTTTCAAGTTTGGCCTTCATTTTTTTCGGAGGCAGGTTTGGGCGTTAGTTCTCTTATGCCTTTTCTAAAGTGTAATAAAGTAGAAGAGAAATGCAACAACAGTTGAGTAGCCCTTTCCTGGAAGCCTGCAGTCCTGCTTTACTTTTAGAAGAGGCACATTATAAATTATGTAAGGACTGAGTCAATCTGAACAGAATGACTTGAAGAGCACTCTGAGGTCCTAGCTACATAGAGACATCTGTTTATTTTGACGTATGTACCAGGAAAATGTTGGCTTTATCGACATTGCTCTACTTGTTTGTATTGTGTACATGTTATGATCAATATATCATCATCATGGGACTACTAGCCTCTGCTTGAATGCCTCAAAAGCAGAGTTTCCATAAAATCATTGGCAATAAGAAATTTCCAAAGGAAATGGCTTAATGGAGGTCCTCAATGGAGAATGCATGTTTGAGTGTGGGAGTATCACGAAGGGGCTGACAGGATAAATACAAGAATGGCATCAGCATAGTGTTGAAGCGCCTTAGTCCTAAGTCAAACTGCCACAAACTGCATTACTCAACCGAGTAGACATTGGTTCTTTTATGGATTTTGAAGATTTGAACTGTGAAATCAAGGTATCAGTAGGGTTGAATTATTTGGAGTCATTCACACACACACACACACACACACACACACACACACATACACACACGGAGAAAGAGAGGAGAGGGGGAAGAGAGAGAGACACACACAGAGAGACAGAGAGAGACAGAGAGACAGAGATAGAGACAGAGAGACAAAGAGAGACAGAGAAGACAGTTTTTATTATAGCTACCATTGGTTTCAATCTAAGGTCTACTTGAACCTAAAATGACTTTATCTCAATTTAATCTACAAATACCCCATTCCCAAATACAATTATTTTCTGGGGTCCTAAGAGTACATACACCTTAAATTAAGATAGAGAAGAATTATGGTACTTTACGAAATGGTGCTAGCATTTTCCATATTTAACATGTTTTTGTTCATTTGGTTTACCTCCACCACAACCACAACCACAACCACAACCACCACAACAACGGCTTCTCACTTTGGGAATCCTGGAGAGAAGACTGAAGACCATTGACATGACCATTGAAATCCTTTGCTTAGGTACTGCTGCAGAAAGAGAATCCTGTTGCTTACACTTGACTTTTAACAAGGCCTGTGCAGTTAGTTCTTTCCATAGTTCCCAATCACATGAATTACCCCACTTCCCCTAGGGTCAAAGGGAGTTTACTAGTTATTTCAGGGAGGCCCTTTTACACTGATAGATACTTTAAAACTCGGTCATGCCTGTGACCAGTGTTCAGAGCAGGGATGCGACAAAAACAGGGCAGAAACAAAGCTTTCAGAAGACATGTTGGATGTTAATGACTTGCAGTTGTTTATTTAATTGAATAAGACAAAGTTTTGCTGTCAAATACAATACACACCAGAATATTCTGTAGGCATAAACTTTTTGCAACCTACTTTTAATAAGGGTTCGACCTCTCCTCTAGCCCACCACCCAGCCAAGGTAGTGGAAGAGAAAAGTTATCAGGATATGGGGGAAGTGGACCTGTTCAGCAATAGTTCTTTGGGGTGAGCTCGATCTTCTTTGGCAGCAGTTCACTCCCTTAGCAAACACCAAATATGCTTTAGCAGCTGCAGAACAGTCCTCTAGGCAGGCAGACACCAGGTGACTGTAGTTCAATTCCAAAGAAACCACCAGGCTTGCCCACCTGCCTGAGGCGAGGAAGCAGAAGCAGCAAGCTGCCTCAGGAACCTCAAAAGCAGTTCTTTGGCAAGTCTCTCTCAATGGCGGCATTACTACAAGTTGAGCTCAACAACGCTATGTAAGGTGAACCAATACATGTCTGTCTTTAGTGAAGAATAGTGAGGAGGAGCAAACCAAACCAAAGCTCAGTGCTCATCTCCCACTGTCTGTGGGGTCATATTTGTACCCCTTCATCAAGCATCCTTTCCTGTGGTTGCTATATGCAAACATCCATTCACCTGTGTGCCCCAGCAAACCATCATTTGACATAACTGACTTTCCACAGAACTAGAAGTTCCCACTTCAGTATTCTCTTTTCTGCACACCAAATGCACCCTGCATTTTTGTAATAATAGGCAAGTGGGAAAAAGTGAAAAAAGTAAGTGGCCCAAGCATCTAGTGGAAATAAAAGATGAGTCCCAAGCCTCACTCACATTGAGCTCCAGTGCCTCATGCTCCAAATGCAAACATTCTTATTGGCATAATGATGGTAGTTAGTAGAGGCTGGTGTGGCTCATCCTGTTTAATCTCACTGGACACAAAACATACACTTTTATTACACAGGTATTCTTGGGCAATATTTTTCTCTTATTTTCTGGATTCAGCATACATAGCTTCACATGAACCCCTTTCTCATCGTATGTGGGACTTGGGAACGTCTGTCAATAGAGACCAAGAGAAGGGAACTATACCGTGTCCTTGCCTGAATTCCTATAAACAATAACAAGCATGAGTTACACATGGCTGTGTTTATGGGAAACAATCTCTGCGTTTCTTTGCTTGGGTGAGTTAGGTTGGATTTTGGAGACAGGGTCTCACTATGTAGCCCTGGGCAGGCTGGATCTCACTATGTAGATAGAGCAGGGTAGCCCAGAATTCACAGAATTTCATGTCTCTTCCTCACAAATTCCGGAATTAAGTGTGCACCACCATGCTTGGCAGGACGAAACTTCCGTTTTACATCTCTGCATGCTTGAGATTGTGTTTTTGTTTAGCTGCTGCTTGTGTTTTCTTCAGTGACCTGGTTTTATTTTTGTAAGTTTGAAAGACATTTTAAAAAAACAGGTATGGTGATACATATATCTGTAATCTCAGTACTTGGGAGGCTGAGGCAGGACCATGAGTTCAAAGTCACCCTAAATCACGTGTGAGACCCTGTGAAAATACCCCAAATGATATTACAAATGCATATTAGTAATACTATGCAAGTAGGAAAAAGGGGGGAAATTAAATGGCTTAAAATTCTATATTTTAAGGAAGCACCGCAGATAATCCTGTTGCAGGTGATGCAACAAAACCAGTTGCTTATATTTTATTTACATTTCACTTAAAATTTGAAATTTTTTTCCAGGCATAATGGAGTACACCTTTAATCCCAGCACTTCAAGGGCAAAGGCAGGCTGATCTCTGAAGTTTGAGCCAAGCCTGTCTCCAGGGCAGTCTGAGCTATATAGTGATAGCCTGTCTCCAAAACAACCCAAAGTGACATTTTGATACATTTATTCTCTCTGCATATCCCCTTCTCTTTGCTATAAATTCTGGAGTCCTTAAGAGTAAGTTACAGAAATCTTAACACCACTCACCTCTAGACACACTTCATTCTTATTTCTTAACAAGGATATTTCCTGGCCAAAGATTAAAGTCATTATCACTGCCAAGAAAATTGATATTGATGTAGTAAGTTAATAGTGAGAGTTCATCTTTGCCAATATATCTCACAACACTTTTTAAAAAATCAATTTTTAGATGACATACAAAATAATGAGTTTAATCATGGCCTTTACATACACACATCGCAGTTGGCAGCCCTGTTCTTTTTTTCTTTTACAAAATGATGACTCTCCACTGCACTCCAGCCCTGGCCCTTTAAGAGCATTATTTTGGGGTCTTTTTCCCATAGTGTGGCTGACTCTGCAGGTCTCCATGGAGCCGTGGTTGTGGGTCGCTGTTCCTTGAAAGTTGTCAAGAATAAGGCCTACTTTAAACGATACCAAGTGAGATTTAGAAGGTGGTGAGAGGGTAAAACTGACCACTAGGCACGGAAACAAATGGTGATCCAGGACCAAAATAAGCACAACACACCCAAATAAGGATGATAGTTTGTGTAACTAATAGAGACATCATCTGCCAGATTGCGTATGCCCGTATAGAAGGGGATATGATCATCTGAGCAGCCTATTGCACTGGTCTGCTGCTGGTTTCTGAATAGGTTTGGCTTGGACAAGATCTATGAAGGCCAAGTGGAGGTGAGCGGTGGTGAATACAATGTAGAAAGCATTGAAGGTCAGCCTGGTGCCTTCACTTGCTATCTGGATGCAGGTCTTGCCCGAACTACAACTGGTAATAAATTTTTGGGGCCCTGAAGGGAGCTGTGGATGGAGACTTGTCTATCCCTCATAGTACTTAAATGAGTCCCTGGTTATTTCTCTGAAAGCAAGGAGTTCAATGCAGAAGTACATCGGAAGCACATCACGGGTCAGAGTGTGGCAGACTACATGCACTCCCTAATGGAGGAGGATGAAGATGAATTATAAGAAACAGTTCTCTCCGTACATCAAGAACAACGTAACTCCAGACAAGATGGAGGACATGTATAAGAAAGCTCGTGCTGCTATCCGGGAGAATCCAGGCTATGAGAAGAAGCCCAAGAGAGAAGTGAAGAAGAAGAGGTGGAATCGTCCCAAAATGTCTCTTGCCCAGAAGGAAGACCGGGTTGCTCAAAAGAAGACAAGCTTCCTCAGAGCTCAGGAACAGGCTGGTGAAAGCTAAAGCAATTTTCTGTGAAGATTTTTCATAAAGACAATAAACATATTGATCAAGCAGAAAAAAAAAAGAACAATGTTTTGGGAAGAACTGCTCTATGGCTGGATATCTTGCTGTACTTCCCCCTCCTTCTAGATTCTTTGTCTTTTCCCGATGCTCACAGTGTTTCATATTTTCTACCATGATTCTCTCATGAACCTGCTGCATCAAAGTTTCTCTATCCAACATCTCCTCCCAGTGATTGTCCTATGTCACTGATCAAGCTTTTGCATCCTTAACTGGTTCCTCCTCAAAGTAGTGGCCTGGACTGACAAGTCCACCTTTCATTTCTCTGCTTCTATTTGACTCTTGCAATCTATTCTCAACACAGCAGCTATGGAGGTCCTTCAAAACAGTAAGTTAGACCACGCCCTTCCTCTCTTCTCCTCCATTCTGTGGCTGCTACCCCTAGGTCTTTCCTCCACTGTTTCAATCAGCATTACACCCAGAGGAGTTGTGTCTACTCCTTGCCTTCAGCCTTATGCATACCTAAGGAAGTCCTTAGGAAGTGCCTAGGAAGTCCTTAGGAAGTGCTTTTGGAAGTCCTTGCCTCCCATGTATGAGCAGCTGTGAGACCAAACAAAGAGGCAGGCAACACAAAACTGTACTAAGTGGTTTGTTTAGGGTCTACATACAGAACCCTGCCGTTGGTAACAGCGAGATAGAAGGTGCCTCACCTTCCATGGGGGTCAGAAAGTACCTCATATACTCCCTATATGAACTCCAGTAAACTCTACGAACTCCTCTTGTTTTCCCAGTCTACTCAGTCTACTTCAGTATCACAAGGTTTCTGATAGGTTTCAAAGTATGTTTCTACCAAAGGCCTTTGCAGTCACCCTAGAGAGCCACATTAATTATTCCCTCACTTTTTGGGAATAATTAACGTGACGCTCTGGGGGTCTACTAAAATGTCAACTTCTCTGTGAGTCCTTTATTTATTTATTTTCCTACTTTAGTTACATTTCAAATGTTTCCCCTTTTCCAAATCTCCCCTTTAGAACCTCCCCATTTCCTCCCCCCTCTCCCTACCACTATGGGGGTATTCCCCCACCCACCCACCCACTCTCGTCTTCCCTCCTTGGCATTCTCCTATACTGGGGCATCTAACACCCTCTGGCCCAAGGGCCTCTGCTCCCCCTGATGGGTAACAAGACCCTCCTCTGCCACATATGTGGCCAGCACCATGGGTCCCTCCATGTGTATTCTTTGGTTGGTGATCCAGTCTCCAGGAGCATCAAGGGGTCAGGTCAGTTGCCACTGTTGCTGCCTCCCTGGGGCTGCAAACTCCCTCAGCTCCTTCAGTCCCTTCTCCAAGTCCTCCATCTGGAACCTCACACTCCGACCTACTGTTGCTGTGAAGTAACTCGGGTATTTCAAACTTCAATCCCCTTTCTACCTTGCAGCACTCCCCAGCTCTCTTACCATGTCGTATTTTCTGTCTATCATCGTCGTCATCGTCATCGTTGTCATCATCATGTTATATTGTGGAGTACTCTGTATCTTAAGGTGTCTCCTTGCACAATGTTGTAAACTCGGAAAAGGAAGGAATGGTGTTTTGTTCACAGTTGTGTCCCCACTAGCTAGCTTAGCACCCAGAGGTCCCCAAAATGAGTGAATGACTGAAGAAAGGACCCCTATGTACTGATGCAAACAAGGAGATCTATAAGGATATCCAGTAAACTTGCCATGGTGGGTACCACAGGAGGTTGAAATTTCAGGAAGAGTACATTGATGTTGGATTTGATAGGCTTTTTTATTGCTGTCATTTAAAAAAATCTATGCATGCGTGTGCACATGAGCACACATATTTGTGTGCATATGGGTGCCAGTGGAAAGATGTATGGAAACCAGGGAACAACCTCGGGTGTCATGCTCAGGAATATTGTCTGCATCCTTTGAGATGGAGCCTCTTACTGACTCACTAGCATGCCTGTTAACAATAAGGACCTGTCTCTGCCTCCTTGGCACTTGGACTTTGTTATGTGGATCCCAGTGATTGAACTCACATTCTCATGCTTGTAAAACAATGACTTCACCAACCGAGCCATCTCTTCTGCCCAAGCATTTATTTTATTTTTTTAAAGACAGAGTCTCATGGATCCCAGAGCTCAGGCTGATCCCAAACTCTGTGTATCCAATACTGGCCTTGAGCACCTGACCCTCATGCCTCCACCTTCCAAGTGCTAGAATTATGGGCATATATCACAATGCTTGGTTCATTATTTGTGCTTTTATAGCAAGACAGATTACCTTTATAACAATAAAATAAAGACCAACAGAAGCATTTTAAGACAAAAGAGTTTGAAAAGGACCAAAAGATTAGGAAAACATTTTGGGCAGCAGGTGGCAGGATTGTTTCAATGGTCTACTTCTCTCTGCCAGATTGGTGTTCATCAACAGCCTACAGGCATGCTAGCCTGGCATGAATAGAAGGCTAAGAAGACTGACATGAATCTGTAAAATAGAAAGGGCTTCAATTAACAGTGCTATGTGACCAGCGGCTACCAATGGGTTCCAGGGTGTAAGCTTACCATGGGTTTTTAAGGTACTAAGAGGTACTGTGGGGTGAGTGTGTGTGTATGTGTGTGTGTGTGTATATACAAGCGTGCGCGTGTGCGCACATGTGTGTGATATTCTTCCATAGCGAGCACATAGAATTGATGAGATGCAAAAAAAAGTATACAAATGTAACCCCAATACTGGGGATGCTGAGGATTAAGTAATTAATGTCAGGCTGGGCTATAAGCAAATTTAAATTTAACCTGGGTATCTAGTAAGACCCTGCCTCAAAATCCAAATCAAACAAAAACTTATAATTTAATAAAGTTTTTCTATAGCTTTATTGAAGTATATCTGATTCACAAACAAAAAAAGTATTGATTTCATGTGTAAGTTTGGATAGATATACACGCTCATGATAACCCTACCACACCTAAATGGGTGTCAAGTGCAGATCCCACAGGTAGGAGCCCACCCGTTGGCTAGATTATAGAGTTTATATTGCATTGCTTGCTCAAGAGAGTGCCAAATTGGGGATAATGTTATTATATATGAACGTTCCCCAATGTCAGTGGGCTGCCAGGGTACCTTGCTTTAGGGCACTAACCATTGTCCAGGTATCCACAGGGACATTTGAGAGCAATGTATTTGATACCTTGCAAGTTTCATGGCTCCAGTCTGCACATCTCTATAGTCACATATTTGAAGAAGAAAATTCTAGAAACACAACTTTACGATGCCCTATCCCTCCTCCACACTTTTATTGTAACTTCTTTCCAGCTGTTATCATGGGAGGCATGTTGAAGCAAGAGTGACTTTGTTTTATGATGTTTTAAAGATGCCGCTCTAAGAATGAACTCATTGACAGTTAAGCCCCACTAACCCTTACACTACTCTGGCATAAGAATCTACTGCATATCCTGCCCAAGCTTGGGATTTCTCTTCAAGTGTCTCCCCCTTACCAACCGATTCCGTCTACATTCATATGCCACACAGAAACTCATACACATGTGCCCACACCAATGTGAATATACATCTGTATCAGGGCAGGAAGCTCTCATAAAGCCTTTGTCCCTTTGTGTTTTACCCTGCCAGATACCAGGCACAATTTCCTTCCACCACTCCATGCTGAAAGGTTTCCCCAGTGCTAAAGAGCCAATGCTCAACATCCTACCAAACATATGCTATCCCAACCCTCCTCCTCTACGCCCCTCTAAACACTCAGGATCTTTCATGCACATCCTTCCATCAGGGTCTCTTGGAATGCAAGCCACAGAGACCCATTAAAACTGGTTTGGTAAAAATGTGTCAGAGCATCATGGAGACATAGATTACTGTAAGGAGATGGAGATCTCATCCGGTAAAATTTCTAAGCAACTAGAACAATACAGTTCCCATCCCCCTCTCTCCAGATGACCACATCTTGCCCACCATCTCAGTTTCTTTCTGTACATATATTGTATTCGTTCTTTCTTTTTTTACTTACTAGATACCTCAGAATTTTTGCCCTTATTATGTGGCCTCTCGTACAACTTGCTACAAGCATGCCTTTTCATTCCATTTCAGCCAGATCTGATGGATCTGAGGGCTCAGACTCTGAGATTTCCAATACCATATGCTCAGGAGAGGAACCTGATTATTTAAGATCACCATTTATTTTAAAACCAAGCTTCAAAAATTCCATATAGGGCATTAATCTATTTAAGAAAGGGGACATGATTGCATCCAATGCCAGTCAATTCTGTAGTCATCAGAAAGCAGAGAGAAAGAGTTGGTATTCTCGAGATAGGGCAGTAGGCAGGCAAATGATCAGTATCTCTACTACACTAAGCCTGAAAACTGGTCTGTTAAAAACTCTTGCCCCTCACCTGAGAAGCTTCTTTTTGCAATGAACAGTGGATAACAGATTCAAAACCAGCCAAAGAACACATAGTAGAGTGCACAGCTCCTCCCTGTCAAGGCTCTGAGAACATCACAGAAATGGATACAAAAAGACTGCATGAGCTGGATGTTGGATAGGACTACTACATAATACTGTCTTCTGCACATGACAGGATCCTTGCACACATGAACCCATGTTAGCTGTGGTTGCCTACACAAGAAAGGGACAAGATTAAGCCAGTCAACCTTCCAGCATGAATAGGAAAGGGGCTCAAGAGGGCCCACCCCTATCTGAGGAGCTGAAGTTGATTGATACTGGAAGAGGGGTAGTGAGATTTTTATGATGGGGGAGGGGGTGCCTTCGGGTACTTGGTCAAGCTTCAGTGAATAGCCCAACACCCATGGATGCATGGGTGGCACTAATTGTGTTCAGTCCTTTTCTTTTAAAGGGAAAAGAAGTTGGGAGGAGGATGTGGGGATATTCTGAGAGCAGGTGTGTTTAAGTACATGTAATATATTATGAGACTACCACAGGGGAAAAATAAATTGGAGGGAAAACATTAACACCCAAAGCCTTAGGCCAAAGGGCTCTACTTTACCTAAAAAACCACGATAATCCTGCATGATGTTCCTGTAATCTATCTTCAGGACTTCCAGATTTGATCAGCAGGTCTTGAATCCTATCTCACCCACCCACTGGAAACTGTCCCTAGTTCCTGCTCACTACTCCCCGCAGGCTTTATTCAATCCGTTTATTGAAACGATACATGGTATGTCCATACAATGGAATACCATTCACCCATAAAAAGGAATGAAGCACCAGTAGCTATTGTGGCATGGCTGGGCCTTGCAGCATTATGTTAGAAAGCAAAACAGCCAGACACAACATCCTACATGCTACGTGATTCTTTTCATGTGAAAATTGCAACTAGAGAAATCTATAGAGACATAAGATTAGTGGTTGGCTAAGAATGGAAGATTTAGAGCAGGGTGACAGGTAAAGAGTCTATGGTTTCAAGGACATGTTTTAGAATTAATAAGGCGACGATTGCACACATCTGTAAAGATTTCAGTGAGACAGCACAAAAATTAGCATGCATTTCTCCTGTCTGTGTGCATTTCAATAATCAGTGTGCACTATCCTCTGAGCTCTACTTCTCGCCTTCATGGATTCTAGTGGTTATTCTTTTATTCTCCACTTCTAGGAAATCAACATTTTAAGCTTACATCTATAAGTAGTAAAAAAAAGGGGGGGGGATGAATTTAAGGGAGAGATGGAAGGGTATATAGGGGGTTTGGAGGGAGTAATGGGAAGGGAGAAATGTCACTTTATTATAATATCAAAAGTATGAGTGAAAAGGCAAACATATACACAGCATTTATCTTTTTGTGCCTGACTTATTGTACCTTAAAATGTCCTTTGGCTTCATCTATAGATGTTGCCACATATAGCAGGATGCCCTTCTTTTCTTAGGCTGAATAATATTTCACTGTGGATGTGAGCCGCGTTTTCTTTATCTGTTCTTGCATTGATGGCCACCAGCATTGATTCCACATCTTGGCTATGCTGAATATCTCAGCTCTCAATGGGAAAGCCTGTGCTTCTGTGTAAGTTTTCATTTTGGGGTTTTTGTTTTTTTGTTTTTTGTTTTTGTTTTTGTTTTTTCATTTGATACAGGATTTTACTCTGTAGCCCATGCTGGCCTCTAACTCACATCAGAGTTCATACCTCCGACTCTTGGCTCCTAGGATTAGAGGCATGAGACACCATGCCTGGCTTTGTGTTAGAAAAATCAGGTGCTGTGGCGCACACCTATAAGGCTAACATTAGGGACGCTCTGGCAGGAGGATCATGAGTTTGAGGCCAGCCTGTGTCACAACACAAAAACTTGTCTCAAAACTCTAAAGCCAAAAGTTTTAAAAATATATTTGACTAGTAAATACTTTAAAAATCACAATCTATTGCTAGCACACCGTCAGAAGCTCATAGGTAGCCCATCCAAATAACACAAACCAAAGGTGCTTTTCACAATTAGTTGTTAACTAAATGACTAAAACATGCTTCCTGCACTGACTTGGCCTTTGTTACATACTCTTCAAGCATACTGAATTAAGTTAAATATATAAAACATCATATTGTACACCTTAACTATATGTAATAAAGGATAATAATCATGATTTGGAAACCAATTGACACTAAAAATCACAAAACAGAGTAAGATAAGGGAATGTATATTTAAATTTTATGTAGCATATTATAAAACATCTAATCATAAAAATATCCTAGTGTTCTTTTGAAACCTTTCTCATAATACTCAATATTAGGCATAAAGCCCCATGATACTCAATACAAATTTAATATCATTTATTCATTGCTTTGCTTTTTCTTGCCTGGTGCTATAAAACTCCTGTTTCACACGGCTCTGTATAGAAAAGTGAAAGACATAAATTGCACAATTTACATATTTATAAAGATTTAGGTCATGGATAATGTTGTATACTATGACTATTTCCTCTTTTACTGTTTAGAAAGGGGCTGGCTGGCTGGTCCTAATTCTGGAATATTCTGGCTCCATGTAGTGGTCAGAGATGAACAGCAGCCAGAGACACAATTGCACAATGTGTATCTGACTGAGGAGTGTGAGGGAGGATCAAAACAACTTTCCCTGGTGTTTTAGAAAGATCCTTAGAGTGGTGGGAAATCTTAGGTTGGATCATGAATTATCAAATTATAAGACCGCATACATAATATATACCAACACTCAAAGAATTAGATCAATATCTTATTCACCCTCTTTCAGAAAGTAAGCTTGTCACATTTTATCATTTGTAAAATATCACAGTATATTATAATTTTAATCCTATTCAAATAAGGGAGAAACAAAAACCAATCAGCCAAACAAACAAACAAAATAACAAACACCCCCCTGTTCAGGAGAATAGAATCTCTGGCCTGGTTAAAGGCCTAACATCCCAGCTGGGCTTGGCCAAGGGACCACCTCTAGGAAGTCAGGCTAAAGAGGTAGGCAGAATAATAGTCCTTTAGTGAGACATGGCATCTTCCCTTCCCAGAATTCCTAGCACAGAAGCTTACTGAGCCACAGCCATGTATGGTTGGAAGTCTGCCGCAAGTCTGCCTGCTTTTCTGAAGAAAAGTGCAACTTCTCCTTTTCTTCTTAGTTTTCTCATTGAGTTTTTCTCAAGATTGGGCTTTCCCAGTGTTTTGGGGGTTCCTTACTTTCCCTAAAGCCTTCCTACCCACCACGTGGCTGTTTGTCAGCCATGTGTCTGAGTTCTGTGACAGCTTAAATGGCTTTCCCCCCCTTTCCTCCTCCAACTCCCTTTTCCAGGTAGCTGCTGAAGTCTACAGCTTACTGGCCCTGGGGGTTTTCTTTCAAATGCTAGTAATTTTGATGAGACTAAGATCCTCAAGAGGAGACCTCAGGTTCTCCCTGTCAATCCAACGATGGTGATATTAGTAACAACAGATAACACATATTCAGCTGGGATGCTCTGGGTATGAAGTATTCTAGCGAAAGGCTCATATGTTAAAGGTGACACTCAGAGGAAGGGCTTTGACACATGATCAGACCATAACGGTCAGCCCTAACCGATATATTAAGCCTTTGATATTAAGTTATTTTGTAGAGATTGTGGTGGTTAATTTTGATCACCAACTTTATTGACTTAAGAAATGTGTAAAGTTAGACAGACAAGTTAGCTTAGCAGGCAACTAAAGGTACTTGTCTCCAACCCTAAAGATCTGAGTTCTGTCCCCAGGGCTCCTACCTACACTTACAAATTGTCTTCTGACCTCCACAAATGCACTGTGGCATGCATGTATGTCTGCACACTTAATACATACATGTAATTAAAAATCATTCAAACGGAACATTTACAGGGAACACCTTTGGACATATCTGTGAAGACACTTGCAGAGAAGACAGAGAAAAGGCCTGCCATAGATGTCAGTGGGGCCCCTTCCCAGGCTTAGTTTCATAAAGGGAGAGGAGAAAGTTGACTGAGTGCTAGAGTTTCCCATTGTCTGCTTCCTGGACACACCACAGACCTAGCTGCATCTGCTTGCCATGCCTTCTCTGCCACTCCTTTATACTGTAAAACAATAAACCCTTCTTCCTAAGACAGCTTTCGGTCAGAGTGATTCAGAATTAATTAATATTGAGGGAATGGAAAGTTGGAGGATGGAGCCAAGTACGAGGAAATAGATCCCTGAGGATATGTCCTGGAGAGATATACCTTGTGGCCAACCTCATCTTACTTCTTTTCGCCTCCTGTTTGGCCACAAGGTGAACCCCCCTACTCGATTATAGGCTCTCAAAGCTATGGTGTCCTGTTTCATCTCAGACATAAAAGCAGTGGAGTCGGACAACCATGTCACTTAAGATTTTTTTATTTCGATTTATTTATCTCATTCTGTGTTTGTCTTTTTCTTGCATGTATGTATGTATGTATGTACAAGTGCATACCTGGTACTCTTGGGGTTCAAAAGAGGGCACCTGGGACTGCAGGCACAGATGTGGATGCTGGGAATTGAACCCAGTTCCTCTGCAGAAGCAGCTCTCTTGCCTCCTATGTCAAGGTTTTTGTTGTTGTTGTCATAGCAACAAAATATTATGATGAAATAGACCCAACTTAATATGTGCTGGGTGCTAGCTAGATATAATGGTGTAGGCCTTTAATCCCAGCACTCAGGATGCAGAGGCAGGTGGATCTCTGAGGACAGCCTGATTTACGCAGTGAGTTCCAGGATAGCCAGAGCTACATACAGAGACTCTGTCTTGAAAGAAAAAGAAAGAACAATACTCTCTTGCAGAGGACCTGAATTTAGTTTCCAGCACTCATTTGAATCTCTGTCAGCTCAAGCTCCAGGGGATCTGACACCCTTTTCCGGCCTCTGAGGGTACCTGTAGTCATATACCCTCTCACTGCACATATACACATAATTAAAAATTTTAAAATATGTGTTAGGTGCAAATTGTGTGTGGTGGTGGTGAGAGAGAGAGAGAGAGAGAGAGAGAGAGAGAGAGAGAGAGTGTGTGTGTGTGTGTGTGTGTGTGTGTGTGTGATTACGCACATCTTCTGCAGTGCTGGAATCCCAAGCATGCCACTGCACCTGGATTTTTATGTGGGTACTGGGGATGCAGACTAAAGTTCTTTTGTTTACACGGCAAGCACTTTATCAATTGAGTCATGTCCCCAGTCCCAGGCTATTCTGAGTAGTTTATCTGAATTAACTTTTCTATAACCTATGTGTTAGGTAAAATCCTCTTATTTGGCATTTGAAGAAACCAAGACACAGGAAAGGTAAGCTCATTCTCTCTCTCTCTCTCTCTCTCTCTCTCTCTCACACACACACACACACACACACACACACACATACACACATACACACACAAACATATGCACGCACTCTCTCACACACACATTCTTTCTCTCTCACACACACACACAAACACACATTGTTTCTGTGTTAAATAGCAAAAGTGAGTAAAGTCTACAGTTAAGTCCCAGCTCCACCTCCTGCATTAGGGTACTGTAGGAGACAGTGTGGTGACAAAATGCCTCTCACTACTTATATTTGAGTCCTAGCTATGTTACTAGAAGCTGAGAAATCCTGGGGAGTTTTCTAGTCCTTCTCCTTGTCAGTTGCCCATGACATGGGGATGAGTCTGGTTTGCCTCCCCTCTCAGACCTACTGGGAGGGTAAGAAGAGCTAATCCCGGTAAAGTTCCTTGAACACAGTACGTGCTCAGAAAATGGAGAATGATTTCATCTTTCATGCGTTCAACTTCCCGGGGTGCTCAAATGAAAAGGCTCTCCTTTTGTGAGCAGTAAAAAAGGACAATCCAACGTAAAGACCGCTGTTGGTAACACAGCAGCCATAGCATATCAGACTTTACAGACTACTCATGCCTCAGCCTGTTCAGAAGAGCACAGGATAGTCAGTGACACATAGACGGGACACAGATGACTATACCTCATTGAAAACATGCAGTATCGCCTCACCTAAACTTGGGAAAGAATCCCTCTAAGTTCTGAGCATTGCAAGCCTAGGTTGGGTCTATAAAAGAGCACCATCCACTCAAGCAAAGAAAAAACATGAACAAATTGCAAAATGATGAAGTGACTCCTGGTTAAAGCAGACAAGAGATTTGGGGGATGGGTCTCTAGCAGTCAGGCAAATCCCCTTGTCTCGAATGTAAGATTGTTTTCTTCTGTCTCCATCTATAGAAACAAAGACAGTCTTTTGGTGCTTCCTCTTGGATGCAGCTCATCCAAGGCTAGGGATGCAGCTCAGTTAGTAGACTACTTGCCTAGCATACATGGAACTCTGAGTTGCATCCCTACCAACGAATTAAAACCAGGTGTGGTGGTACACACCTGTAATCCCAGCACTCAAAATGTGCAGGCAGGAGGGTCAGAAGTTCAAAGTCATCCTCAGCTACATAAAAGAGAATTGGAGGCCAGCCTAGAATCTATGAGCACCTAATCTAAAAAAAAAAAAAATTCCTTTTGCTATACTACTGTCATAGCAATGAGTTTTAAAAGAGAGTTTTAACAGAGAAGTTAGCATAGAGAGAGAGAAAATACTGCCAGATGACCTAAATGACAGAAGGTGTCTGTGGAAGAGCATGGACTAGAAGTAAACCAGCATTGTTAGTGACTTTACTTCTACTGAAATGCTTCTCATCCTTCCTAATTCTGTGACCATCTAATACACTTCCTCATGTTGTGACGATCCCCAACCCTCAGATTATTTCATTGTTACCATGACTCTAATTTTGCTACAGGAGATGTAAATAATGGATATGCAGGATATCTGATATGTAACCCCTGTGAAAGGGTCATTTGATGCCCCGAAAGGGGTAACAACCCAGGGATTACGAATCACTGTTTTGTTGGATGACATCTTGATGTTTATGTGCAGATTACGGTAGAAATACAAGTTTAGCAATGAGCTTCCTGGGGAGGTTTTTCCCACTTCATCATACTACAAATGTTAGCTCCTGTTCTCACTTTGACCTGTTACTGCAGGAATGTGAATGGACCACTGCTCAAAAGACCCCTTTCCCCTTGCACAAAGCACACACATCGTCAGCATACCCTGCCCCTGGCCAACATCAAACCCATGCTTCTGTTAGTCGGAGTACATTGCTCTGTGTGGTTAGCAGGAACAAGCCAGCCAGTTCATTGCTCTTCCGAGAGCCTCAGAAAGGAGTTCTTGTTCTACGTAATAACAAAACTCTGGTTTCTTGTCTGAGTATTTAGTCTTATTTTTGCGTTGGCTCCAGGTTTCTAAAAATAAAATCAGTCATTTCTTTAAAAAAGAAAATAAAATAAATTAGGGTACCTGTCAAGCCTATCTCAAGTCATACTTTCCAGAAAATACTATGGTACTCATTTGGGCTTCAGATGTTCACAGTCCTGATTCTCTCAGGAAAGAGCAGGTATGAAGAAACACTTGGGGGAAATGTGTGGGTGTGTAACAAATAATTATAAGCCAGTTGGTAGGTGTTTAACTAATTATAAGTCACTGCCTGCAATCTTGTCTGGAAATGGTTGGGAAGATGATAAACAGTATAGTAAGCCACACATGAAGTGAACGGCACAGGCAGAGTTTAAACAAAAGCAGAAGGAAGCATTAAGAGCTCCAGAAGCACCTGCCATAGAAGCAGGAAAAAGCAGGTTACTATGATGATTTAAGAGACAGTCTTGGACTCTACATCCAGAGATCAATGCAGCTCTTAATCCTCATCAGAGAAATGTCTTTGTGTCTCTGATGGTGGTAGTTAAGAGACTCACAACTGGTCTAAGTGCAGAGAAAAGTGACAGTGGAGTGCACAGCCACAAATGGGTTGACTATGTCACAGCTCTTTCCCTGCAAGGCTGGTGATATCACAGAAGATGGGACTGGGAGATTGTAACAGGAGGCATAACTGCAAAATAGTGTCTTCTGGACACCACAGGACCTTTCCATTTGTGAGTACACAGCAATTGCAGTAGCCTGCACAAAATGAAGCCAGTCAACATTCTAACTTGGAGGGGAAGAGTCTTCTAAGTCCTCACTCATGATGAACTATTGACATTTGATGGATGTCTAGAAAAGGAGTCCCAGGTTTCTCTAAGAGTTTGACTCCAGGTAGGTTGACCAAACTCTGGTGATTACCTGAAAAGCACTAAATAGACTCAATAGGTTATTTTCACAAGGAGGACATAGATTTGGGAAGGGAACGTGAGCACTTGGAGATCCAGGAGTATATGGAGGAGAGGGTAAGGATGAGTATGATTCAAATACAATGTATACCTGTACACAATTCTTAAAGAACCAATTTAAAATGTGTGTGTGCGTGTGTGCATATGTATATGCATGAGGGTGTATGCATGTACCTGTGTGTGTGTATGTACAGGCTTGGAAGACAGTCTGTCTAGATCCTGTCCTCACCATCTAGAGTAAGGCAAGTAACATAAATGTCCTGAGGACTCAGTTTCCTAATCTATATAATGGGAATAATAATAATAATTTGATAGTTACCTTAAAGAGGTACTGTGAGATTGAAGATGTTCTTGGAAAGTGAGTAAAACAGCGTTAAGGTGCATGCAACACACTATATATTGTTGTCGTTAGATTCTAAATGTTTCCAGAATGGTAATCACAGCTTAGTGACAAAACAAAGGAAAGATAGATAAGAGGAGACCTTCTGTGAGTAAAATTTCCCAGTCCAAGTCATTGACGACTACCTACAAACTCTATTGCTGAGTGATTTTATGTTCTTGTTCTTCTACACACCCACATTTTGAGGGCAGGGGAGAGTGGCCCATGTTTCCATTTGGAAATTAAAGATTGAGATTGCTTATTTCAGGAAAGCACAAATAAACAACATGGAGGCACAAGAGGGACCGTCCCCACCTACTTCCTAAGCAACTTCATAGGAAGCTGGCCTTGGCCCTTTGAGTCGTGTGGGGGTCATCTGGGTCCCGGTCTGTCACACACCTACTCTTTTCTATTCCACCATGTAAGAAAGAACCAAGTCACCATTCTTTGGTTACTGATGGCTTTGATGCGTGTAACTCTTCATTTCCTAGTAACCGTTTCCTTCCGCATTACTAAGCCCTGCCAACCAAAGGCTCTGAGCTCTTCCATTCTGACTCAGAACCAGAGGCGCACAGCGTGGAAGAGCTCCGAGGCCATGAATCAGAGCTTTTCCAGTGTTTATTGCTAAGAAGGGAAGAAGGCAGGTATGGCAAGTGTGATCACAAGACCTATGGCTTTGGAAACCTCTCACACAGATTTCTAGTCACTTGTCATCTCAAGACTGTCCCTGAGAGGGTAAAGCACCTTGAGGAGAAGGAGGAAATGATGACAGAGAGGTGACCAAGAGATCCACATCTACTTCACATTGTCATTTACCACTGAGACCTTTGGCCTACATTGGGCTGCATCCTCTTCGATAGGATGAGAATGATTTGACACAGAATCTACACTCGGATTTTAAATTTAAATCGGATCTTAGATAGCTCGGGATGTTTCTAGAGGTGGAGCCCAAGCCTGCTTGACCTCCAGTCCCCAAATCCCAAGATGAGATATTTTAAATGAGCTTTTCCCTTCTTTCTTTCTTTTTTTTGCTCTTAATTTATTTATTTATTCACTTTACAGCCTGATAGCTGCCCCCTCTCCTTCCATTCCCACCCTCACACACACACCCATTCCTCCATTCCTTTTCTCTCAGAGAAGGAGAGCCCCTCCATGGATACCAATCCACTCCGGACATCAAGTCCCAGCAGGACTGAGTGCATCCTCTCCCACTGAGGCCAGACAAGACAGCCCATATATGGGAAAGGGATCCAATGGCAGGCAACAGAGTCAGAGATAGCCCCTACTCTAATTGTTAGGTGACATGAAGACTAAGCTGCTCATCTGCAACATCTGTGTAGGGGGTTTAGGTCCAGCCCCCGCATGCTCTTTGGTTGGTGGTTCAGTCTCTGTGAGCCCCCATGGGCCCAGGTTAGTTGACTCTGTAGGTCTTCATGTGGTGTCCTTGACCCTCCAGCTCCCTCGATCCTTCCCTCCACTCTTCCACAAGACTCTCTGAGCTTCAACTAATGTTTCACTATGGGTCTCTGCATCTGTTCCATCTGCTGCTGGATGAAGCCTTTTAGAAGACAGTTGTGCTAGGCTCCTGTCTGCAAGCACAGCAGAGTATCATTAATAGGGTTAGGGGTTGGCTGTCTCCCACGGGATGGGTCTCAAGTTGGGCCAGTCATTGGTTGGCCATTCCCTCTATCTCTGCTCCATCTTTATCCCTGAACTTCTTGTAGGCAGGACAAATTTTGGGTGGTAGGTTTTGTGGGTGGGTTGGTGTCTCCCTCCTTCCACTGGAAATCCTGCCTGACTGCAGGAGTTGGCTTCTTTAGGCTCCATGTCCCCTGCTGGTAGAAGTCTCAGCTAGAAACACCCCCATAGGCTCTGGGGAGTTTCCCTCATCCTAGAGATACCCCCACTGATTTCCATTCTCTCTCCTAACCTTTCCTCCAGTTCCCAATGTTCACTCCTGCTCCCACCCTTATCCCTCGCCCACCCAGGCCCTCCTTCCATCTACTTCAGGTGTCTATTTCCCCCTTCTGAGTGAAATTCAAGCAGCCTCCCTTGGGCCCCTGCTTGCTGCTTAGCATCTTCGGGTCTGTGGATTGTAGCCTGGTTATCTTGTACTTTATGGCTAATATCCACTTACAAGTGAGTGCATACCATGAGTGTTTTTCTGGGTCTGGGTAATTGTCTCAGCTAAACAATCTTCCGATCCTGGCCATTTTTCAAATCAAACATTTTCTTCAGAACCTTTATTATTATTTGAAGTTATCTCTTGAATTTATCCATGTGATCACTAGTTCTCCATTCTCTCAAGAGTACAATGTGTACAAAGCTAGAGACTTTAGTTTGTTTACTAGAACAGTGTCTGGTACATAACAAGTGCTCATTAACTATATGTGGAATGTATGAAAAGATACTTTTAAACCAGTTCTCCTGAAAATAAAGCAATCACACCCACACACACCCCGAGCCACCATTGCCTTTGACAATCCAGACCTTATTCCATTGCACAGGTCAAACAAGACTACCCTTCATTCTCCCTGTATGCAAAATAGGATGAAATGAGAGAGACCAAGTTATTTGGTCACTGTCACTCAGCAAACTTCAGGTGACTATAAGACAATGAGGGGCCAGAGTACACCCCTGCATCTGAATGCACTGGATTGACGGCGGAAGCGAAGAACTCAATTCTAATGTAATTGAAATGTCGAAAAGATGAAGATAACAAGAGAACTCCACAGCTCTGAAAGTTCAAAGGTTTCCACTTTGTTAGATGTACATCTTCTAATGATACCCTGCTCCCTTTGCCTTTGCCTACAAAAAAGCCTCACTACAGCAGTAAGACATGTAGGTGGCAAGTATTATTATGCCTGTGTGCAGGTGGAGAAAGTGAGGCACAGCCACCACAGCGTGAAGTGAATCAACAATCCGCCTTAGTATATACTGTAGTCATTTACCACCCATTCAGAGCCTACTTTGCACAAGAGCAGTGATACTTGTTCGTGCAACTGCAAATGAGCAAAGCCAAGAAGTACAGAGTCCCTGAGATGCTCCAGTACTTAAAAGTGGTGGGTTCCCTTTGTAAAGTGAAAGGGATCTCTTGATGGCTTTATGATCACAACACTCCCTGAGAGCCAAGCACTAGGCTTTTCCTGCATTTTTCTTACTGTGTCTTCATTACCCTTGAAGTAGCAAATACCTTAAAACCCTACTGACATATGAAGAAGTTAGAGTCCACTGACCTCTTCATGTCCACCAAGCCACTTGAACATGAATTTCTTAAGTCTGTCTGATTCTGTGTTTGCAGATGCAAGCAGACCACTGGGGATGCTGCGGCATTCGGTGGAGCATTGGGATGCTACTGTGGCACACAGAGTGTGAAGTTTTATTCAGCTAGATACTTGTTGGTGTCCACAAGAACTTTCAATAGGCTACCTTTGCAATAAGTATGAGATGAGTACTCAGTGGTGCATATACAGAAGCCATGAACTATTCAAGAAAATGTGACCACGTGCTTGCAGTCGTCTGTTGGGAAGGATCATTGCAGGTGGATATCTATCAATAATATCTCTCATTTCATGCAGTCTCATGTGTATAGGCTAGCCTTTGGAGACAAGCTTCTCTAGAAAGCCATTTCCCTTAAAGGCTCCAGACAACAGCTTTGCTCACCTCCACTATCCTTCCTTCATGTGCCCTGGCAGGGAAGTAGTCAGTAGCAGTGATGGTACACATGTCAGGCTGGGGCTCTGCCTGCTAGCAGTATAAACTTGGCCAAGATGATTCATGATTGGGTAGCTCCACTTCTTCATCTTGTGTATAGATTGAGTAGGATGCTGCTTGCACAGCAGTTACAACAGAACGTGGCAGACAATAAACACTACAGAAGGCATTGTGACGCTTCAAGTAAGGAATGGTCCTGCCTTAGAAGCCTGTCCCATGGATAGGCCATCAGCTAGACTAAGCAAAAGCTGCATATCAAGGGCCAACTTTACAGATTCGAACTTCAGTGCAGAAAGAATTTCTCCTTTCTCTTTTTACTCTTTTCGAGCTCCGGAATAGCTAGACTGTGGCCCACCAGAAGCCACATTCTGTGACCACCAAAACCTAGCATTGCCCACTTTTGCCTTCTAGAGAATCTAGGTGACTCAGCACTCACTTTCTAATTCCCCCAAAGTACTCTGAGGAGAGGCTAACCTGCATTGCTGCAGTTGCCAGTGTCTGTTCCGTGGACCCTTCTTCCCCATGCGTGCCCATCCGACAAAGAGGCATCCGTCTGATTGTTTGCATGTGGGCACTGAGGTTCTGATTGAGCAAAGGCTGTTCAAACAAACAAAGCTCCCGTTCTAAACCAAATCACCCCAACTTAAAATAGCCTCTTAATCTCTGTTAGTAAAATGTCGAACCCATTCAAGAAAATGTCACCACCACGTTTGGCTTTTTCCATTCTCCCCTGCAGTCTTTATTCTTTTCAGCAGACTACCTTGTAGCTATGGTCTCCATTTTTTTTAAACAAGCCACAGCAAAGCACATTTCACTTAAGGAGTACCCAAATAAGAACCCTATAATGTCTCGGCTTTATGTTCTCAGTGGGGAAAGGTTTGGTGATGAATACCTTCTTATTCTCTTCAAGGTAACATACTGCTTTTTCCCCTTTTACAGTTAAAAGTTTTTAACTGCCCCTTTCACAGTTAAAAACTCTGGGAAACTTTATATTACAAAGTTCCAGAGAATAAAAAAATCATAATTGCCTTTTTTCTTCTCTATTCAAAAGAGCATATTTATAAGTAAAATGTCATGTTAATTCATGCGTGTAGATAATTCTCACAACTTCAACTATTCTTATGAAATCTTGGATATAGTCCAAATAAAAATATATGGCCCACGATTTTACTATGAAGTCCACAAATTTTTCTCCCTAGCATCTGAATTCTTTTATATATTTCTCTCTTCATTAGGACAGTGTTAAGTTTACATTTGTTCCTAGTTTTATGCCCCTCTTGCCTCTACCTTCAGTTACTCATCACAGAAGTAAAGACAATGTGTGATGGGTTGAATTGTGTATTCCAAAACCTCATGTGTTGAATTCCTAACTCCAAGTACTTCAGAATGTGGTGCTGTTTGAGAAATTGGCAGAAACACAAAAATATAGAACACCATGTTAACACAATGGCTGTGAATTGTGATTACAAGTCAATAAACAAGGAACATCAACGATTGCCAACAAACCAGCAGAGAAAAGGAGCATACCCCTCAGCAGCATCTTTAAAAGGAATCAATCAGACTGCCACCTTAAGTTTTGATTTCTCACCTCTTGCAGACATATCACAATACATTTCTATTGTTTGAAATATCTTTGTGGTTAACAAACTGATAAACTATAGGTCAGTTAATATTCATTTTGATTATGTAGGATAATCCAGTATCCAAAGGTATAATGACCTGTGTAGGTAAAGGAACTCAGACTCCTAGGAAAAATCCTGAACAAGACTGATGAATTTCAAGGCCTTGGGGGCCATATATCAAATGGCCAGCTGGTAGAGCCAACAGTAATGACAATTTATGCTCACAGCCTAGCAATACTCTGAAATGAGAACATCTGCAGTTCAGTCACTTTGTGAGTAACAATGAAATTAAGGGAGCTACATATATTTTGTGGGATGCTCCACCCATCCTAGCATAGTTGAGTCACCCTGAAACTTGTGGTGAACAAATGTTCTGGCCCCATTTAACAGAAGCCTGACTTGACCACTGACTTAGGCTCAGAAAACCCCAAAGAAAAGAACTCATTCTAGGACCCGCGCAGAGAGGAAAAATCTCAGGGCTGAGAAGCCAAGCCTTCAGAAAGTTATCATTACAGTCCTTAAGCAAATGATATACTCTTCAGATGCCTTTTAAAGACTGCACAAAGTTAATGAGCTGTATCCTCGCCTAGGATCCAATCCCATATCCACTGGGTCAGAACCTCTGCTATTGTGTCCTTGGACTCTGCATTGCAATATGCTCTAAGACCACTATCAAGTTAACATTTCATGAATCTGTGTTCTACTGTCCCATTTACAGTATTCTCACCACCTGTTTACATGTAATATCACTTTCAAGTCTGGCTTCTTACCATTTTTTGCTTGATTTCTAGTTATATAAAACCATATTTCTATTTCCAGCAAAAGATGATCCACAGCAAGGAGAAAATAGAGAACAAAAGTTAAGTGGGGAATAATTTTGAAACTGCTAGCTTAACAAATTCTTGATATTGCCTGGCTTTTAATTTTCCAGAACTTGTTTGTCCTTCCTGAGCATAAATGATCTGTAGGTAGTCTCACTAAAGATTTCCTTGAACTGGTTCCTTTGACAAAGGATGGGAGGGGGTGTAAGCTTTTGGGTCTTCAATTCCTAACAAGAATCACATAATAGCTTTGCCTATCAGTATACAGCCTTTCCTGCTAAAGTTATTTCCTTGGGTTTGCAAACAGGAGTCTGAGAAGAGTCCTAGTGCTAACTGAACTTTCTTGGTAATGTCACAACATTTCCAACCACAAACTTAGTCTCCATTTGAGTCAGACCAATTAGAGGAAGTCTAATGGCTGTGTGGACAAGGTACTGAGGTACTTACTGAAGGTGCAAGGTAGGTCAGTAAAATTGGAACATGTCCTTTTGGAATTTGCATCGTTTAGTAGGGAAATGCCCACAAGCCATTCTTATAGGAGACTATAAGAGTGTGTAAAATTCCCTCTCACCAATAGTAGGGAATGGCATTGCAGACTTCACTGATCTCTTCTCTACCACATTTTTTTTAACAATCTTTCTACAATTCAAAATGTAAATTTTGATTTTCAGAGGATAAACCAATGTCCTCATTCTAGTACCTGAGTTGATACCTCAGTATAAGGTACTCATTTCAAACAATCCAAGATATTGTTGAACAAAGCCAATAATACACTCACAAAGATATGTTCTTGTTGCAGTGTAAAAACATACTGCAGTGTTAGCTAGGAAAATTAAGAAAAATACAAGAGTCATATATGTGGGACTTGGAGATGACTTAGTGACATCAAAAGTCACCATTTCTATTTGTATTTGAACCTATTTTCTTCTATGTGTCATCTTTAGTACCTCACCTCTTATGAGACCTCTCAAGCCTGAGGATCAGAGTTCAGACCTTCAGAATATACATAAACACAGAGTGGGTATGGGGGTCATTTGTAACTTCAGGACTCAGGAGATCCCTGGGACAAGCTGGGCTAGCTAGACTAGCCAATTAGCATGTTTTGAGTTCAATTGAGATACCACGCCTCAATGAATAAGGTAGAGAGCTATTGAGAATGACCTTCCAAGGTCAACCTTTGGCTTCCACATGCTAACACACACATGTGCACTCTCACACCTCTGAACACATATACAACACACACACACACACACACACACACGAGCACACATCACACACACATACACATGTAAAATACATTTTTTAAACAAACAAAAACTCCAAAGATAAATGTTGATTTGAGAGTTGATACCCTACTTGGAGGTCAGGACACAAGTTAGCAGACCTCTAAGTTATCAAATAATGTTTAAATGGATCTTTACACTTGAAAACATATCCATGCTAGTAGTTTTCTTTTGTGAGCTTTACTAGTTCTGAAGATTTCCCGGTACAAGGACACACCTTCCTCCTGGAGTGTGGTATATACCAACAAGGATCCTGAGAAATAAAAGCTCATGAGGCAATGATTTGAGAGGGTGATGCCTACGCAAACTAACTAATGGGAATTCTAGGTTTCAGAAACTCATAAGCATTTATTGGTCTCTAGCTCTATCCTACTCTGAAATCCTAGATCCCCTAGGTGAGACTCTCTCATGTTGGAAGAATATGTTTCTCAGTTTAGTGTTTGGTGCCCTCCAAGACTCTAGAATCTTCTCATTTGGTTACCATGGGGGTGAGGTGTTAACCCACCAGAGCACACTCTCCAGCAAACCAAGCAACGAGATTAAAGGGGTGTGAGGGAGGGTTCCACAATTCTACCCCCACATCAAGGCCACTGAGATAGCACTTCAGTTAGGAGTAGTTCATAGGTTCCAATACAAAATCTGAGTTTGAAGGTGACAGACACAAATCACTGAAAGCTCAATTGATTGCACTGAGGTGGACTCCATTACTTAGGAACTGTTCAGGCAGACCTCAACTTGATGCTGCTCATGGATTCTGACCTAACTCAAGGACTGTAGGCCTCTTTGTTGGAGCTCTGTCTCAGGCCCAACACTTGTCTGTTACAGGAGAAATCTGGACTCATCACAGCTCTGTATCACCTGCTATAGAAAGAACTTTCGTGGTGTGAAGGTTAAAGGCACAAACAAAGGAATCAGACACATATGGGATTTTTTTCCTCTGTGTTACATATGAGCTTGACCAAGTAACGTCATTCTTCCCAGATTAAAAGTTGTTGGAGCTGTAATGACATATAGTTTCTTAGGTCATAGCAAAGACTGAGAATAGCATGAATACTGGAACCCTATGAGTCCCATACTGTTTCCTTACCACCTCCTATCCACACTGGGACATACTGTGGTATTTCTTTTGCATCAGAGGTCAAACAGGAAAGGGTATGAAAACAGTAAGATGGGGCAATGAATAGAGAAAGAGAATAAATAGCGTTGCAGAGCATGGCTCTGGAACCATCCATGAGATTTGACTGTTTTTTTCCAGAAGTAGTAAATTCCTTTGAGTTAGCAACCATGTGTTAAATGTCTTAACCCTGTACCTAATGCAAAGAAATAGGAAACACTACACAAGGTTACAGTGATGCAATATCATTAAAAAGAAATATTCCTTGAGCCAGGGAGTGGATAGTAGCCTGGTAACATGAAGTTAACCCTCAAAATCCAATGGTAGAAAGAGGTAATTGACCTCACAAGGTTGTCCTCTGACTTCCACATGTGTATGATGGCATGTGCATACTTGCATACACACATACATACATACAACACACACATATCATACACACATAAAATAATAAATTAAGACTTAAAATGAAAATATGGAGCAATATCTTCCAGTCCTAGTAAGATTTTTACTAGGAAAGCCTACATAAATAAGGCAGGATACAAACATTATATAAGTCTGTAATGACAACCATGAAAAGCGTATATGAAGCAGAAAAGGTTCTATAACAAATAGCTGTGTTTAAAATTTTTCTGAGCAATTATATTCCCTTTGGCAATGGCATTAACTTCTTTTTAGCCATTTTCACAATTTTATGTAAAAGAAAGGTTTTGTGTGCAGTTATTGTAAAATTAAGGTTGAAAGCATGAGCTGATTTTTCCTCTAGTCTAACCCAATCTTCCAGAAACTGAGATTCTCCATGGCGTGAGCAATTTTTCATCTTAAAACGGTTGCCTAGGAGAAGGGCTTACCTGGCCCTGGCCTCTCTTGGTGACTATGCTCAGAGAGACTCAGAGTCACTCCCACAACAAGAACTATCAGCCTCAATCCTTCTCACCCCTTCAGTGGAGAATCCAGTGAGAGCAGGGCACCAAGGACAAGGAATATGACCTGCCTTCAGCAAAGGGTGTGTTGGATGAATGATATTCAGTGCCTGTATTTCCTGGGCAGTGAAGGACACAGCTAAAATCTTCTGCTTGAATCTTTCCTGCTCCCCCAGAGGACACCAACTGCATTGATTCATAAGGATGTTTTTATGGGGCCCCTCAGTTCATTGAAAAAAAAAAAAACTCTCAGAGGTACTATTTGTTGAAAACTGAGGGAAAAAGTACAGAGTGCCACCAACAGCCTTGTACCTCTTTCTGCTTTTGCAATTCATAGCTATTTATGGATATAAGAGACAGTGAGGTGTTGGAATCTGGATTGAGGTGTTGGAACAGAATTAAGTGTTACATGAATGCAAGAGAAATTCTTGGCTACCAGAAAAATTTCTGCAACGCTCTCTGCTGCTCTGGAGTTTTGGAGCCCTTTTCTTTCATCTATTAGGCTTCATATTTGAGGGATCTAGAAAGTCCTTCTGAAAAACAACTGTTAAGATTGACTTGGTCATTTGCAAAAAATCAGCTCCTGATAGGGACAAATTTGGAAGCAAATAGAGGATTATTCAAAGATAAGCTTAGTTCAAGGATAAAAGAAGAATGTATATTGCCAAGTACATCTAAAGATGCCACAGAGAGACCCATTATTTTATTATTTTATACTTTATGATTTTATATGCCAGCCTGAAACATTAATGTTAAACAGGATAACACAGTATCCACGCATATTTTGGCTTCGATTTCAGTGATGTATGATGAATTTATTTATTTATTTATTTATTTATTTATTTATTGAGAGAGAGGGAGCATGCAAACTAGTGAGTCTAGGAGGAAATACTCCAAAATGTTATCAATGTTTATCTCTGCATTGTGGTCCATTTACTTCCTTCTCTATGTTTTTCTTCATTTTAAAGCTTCCCACAATGAATGCTTATCACTTCTCACATCAGAAAAGCAAGCATTGGTGAAGCACTCTCGGATGCAGAACTTTTTCTGAAAATACTTGTATAACTTTCAGAACAATTTGAGAGAAAATCTCTGGCTAATTGAAAATGAGTTCTTAACTGAAGTTTGGCCCCTTTGAGGTGAATATTTCTCCACTGAGACTCAGGAAGGCAGCCTCACTTTGCCCTCACATTTGTTCTCACCTATCAGTAGCTTGACAGATCAGCTAATGCTGGAGCAATCAAGAGCTTAGGGCCTTTGGGGTGTTCTTCGAGATATGAATTGTAATAAGATAGTGTGAGTCTCTTTGCAGTTCTGTGTTAGGCCCAATACCCACCCACCTGTTACAGAAGAAATCTGGATTCATCACAGATCTGTATCTCCTACTGTAAAAAAGAACCTTCAGAGTGTGAAGGTTAAAAACATAGAAACCAGACACATGTAGAATTTTTCTCTGTGTTATATATGAGCTTGACCAAATAACTTGACTCTTCCTAGCTTTCACATTGTTGCTGGAGCTACAATGACACATAGCTTCTTAGGTCATAGCCTGGACTGGGAATAGCATGAGTACTGGAACCTTGTGAGTCCCTCACTGTTCCCTTACCACCTCCCATCCACACTGGGAAGTACTGTGGTATTTTGTCAGAGGCCAAACAGGAAAGACTATGAAAACAGTAAGATGAGGCATTGGGTAGAGAAAGAATAAATAGCATTGCAGGGTGTGGCTGTGAAATCATCCACAAGAAACACAGATTTCCTATACATAAGGAAGGTCCAAGTTGTGTGGTTGCCAGAAGAGTTTAGATAAAATAGGGAGCTACATGGGACTTCCTGGAGGAGGTACAGCTGAGGTTGGCTCTAAATGGGTGGAAAGCATTGCATATAAGAAGAACAAGTTAAGGTATAATGGGAACGGATAAGAATGCTGGGCTGTGGGCTGAGGACTGGAAGGATTACTAAGAAGGTAAAGTGCTTTGTTGTGAATGCCCCAGATCCCAGTCAATCACATAAAAGTCCCACATGGTGGCATACTCTGTAACCCTATGCTGAGGTACAGGCAGGTAAGGAAGGGCTGGAGGTAGGCCAGGTGATCTGCAGAGCTTGCTAGATAGCCAGTCTAGCTGAAATAGCAAGCTCCATACTTGAAAAATGAGTGGAGAAAACACCCAACATCAAATTTTTGCTTACACATACGCATATGCATAGGTATACTGAAACACACACACACACAGAGAGAGAGAGAGAGAGAGAGAGAGAGAGAGAGAGAGAGAGAGAGAGTTGGGCTATTGAACTAAATTTGTACCTTGTTTGCAGAGTGTTTTGTAAGTGGAGTACAAGAACAACAAAAACTCCTCTGCTGGTCCAAACTCCTTCATTTTAAGTCTAATAAATGGAGGTGCTAAAAGAGAGAGGTCTTTATTATCAGACAGCTGGCCAAGAATGCACACAGACCTTCACACTATCTTTAGCTATTCTCCCCTAGAGGTGTGTCACTAGGCTGGGAAATTTTGGGGGACAGAGATCTTGTTGTGATCAAAATTGAATGGTAGATGGGAGGGAAATGAGATGAGACTGATAAAGGGGACATGGTTTCTTTTGGGGTTGATGAAAAATGTTCTGGAATTAGGCGATAACCATGGTTGCACAACTGTGCATATGGCAAGGATTATTGAAGTCTATACTTTAAATGAGAGAATCCTGTGGTGTGGAAATTATATGTCAATATAGGTGCCACAAAAAATAATCACTGAATCCATTTTGAGTCATGTCTTAGAACAGGGGCATGCCCACTAGAAGGAGAATGGAACTAATGAATGCTAGAACAATAGAATGATATTTGTTAAAGAACACATAACTACTCCAGCATTTCATACATCCAAGACAAAACCCAAACTAAAACAAGACAAAAAACAAAAAACAAAAGAACTAACACCACCCTCCTTCAAAGTGAGGTATTCTATTCATCTTCTGAAGTCCTTACATTCGGCTCTAGATGAAGTTTCTTCAGCTCTCCACTTCCCTCACCCAGGATGCCCTTGATCTCTTCATAAACAGTTGAGATCACATGGTGCCCAGGTGTTAAGTTCTGAGTATTTGCAAGGAGCTGGAGATGGTTTTGTGGAGATCCTGTGGTGAGAGATTGCCCAAATCAACAGAGGTGCCAGGCAACTCCTCAATTGCCCTTGGTAACATGATTAGCACTACAGAGGGCTTTCAGCCTGGATTCCCACCCAAGCATAAGTTTTATGACTTCTCAGGAAATTCTAAAGGTTCCCTCGCCTTTTGTTTAGCATAATGGTAAGCCTTCTGTGAACCAAACCAGATATATGCAAAGTAATTTTCTTCCTTAAAAATAAAATAAGTTTTTAAGAACTCATACAATAGCACTGAATCTACAACACTCCCGCCCCTTCATCTCCAACTCCTCCCAGGTCCTCCTCCAGAATTCATGATCTCTTCCTCACCTGTGATTGTTACATGAATATACATGTATGTGTGTGGTTTGTGTGTCTGTGTGTGTGTATGTGCATACACACCTATGAATATATAACCTACTGAGTCCATTTTGGTTTGTTCACATGAGCACATGTACAGGAATGATCACTTAGGATTGGTCAATCTTTGTGGGAGTTTGTCCCTGGAGAAAACTGATTATCCCCCTCTCAGTAGACACTGGCTACCTGCAGCTCTCCATCTGGAGGTGGGACCATGTGAAATTTTCCTTGTCCATATTGACATGACAACTGATGCCACTATATTGGCTTTGCTTAGATAACCATATGTGGGGCAGTGATCTGTGACAGGCAATCTGGCACCCGGTTGAGCACAGGCATAAACTCTGGGCGACCCAGTGGAATCCACAAGGGACCAGAAACTTTATGCCAACACTCTCAGGAGGCTTTTGACTCCAGTCACAGTTACATACCACCCCTCCTCAGGTAGAAGCATGGCCACACCCCAGGTAGAAGTGTGGCCACACAACCCCAAGCCATCCCCATGTTAATGAGACATCTAGAGACTTAGCCACACCCCTTCCCAGTTACGATGTCTGCCTCTCCTCTCCCAGAAGGGCAGGGGTACAGTTCCATCCACGCCACTCTCCACCCGATGAAAATAAATGTCTTAGAATTACAGACTGTCTCTTCATCAGGACCCGCTGTGGGAAGCAAGGGATCTGGCTCTCACGGAGGGCTTCCCAGCACTCCCAGACAGTACCCATTCACCCAAGCCTAAGCAGCTAGCCTTGCACTGCAAGCCTCCGAGACCCGGTCCCAGCGGGAACCCCAGCTATGCTCCAGCTAGCCCAGCCCGTCTTAGGCACCCTGCTGCGACTGCAGTGCCCCAGGCTAGAGAACCCAAGGAGCCCGCTGCCGCTTGTTCCCCAGGAATGGCCCTTTTCCCCACCCATGGGCAGGGCCTGCAAAGGCATCCCAGAGCCCCCACCTGCCTCTTGGACTGTGTGGGAAGACGCATGGCCACTTCCAGTGTGTCTCCTGTCTCACCCAGAGCTGCAGCGCCCGGGATGGACACCTGGGGTTTCTTTCCACCGCACCTGGTTTGTTTCCATAACCATATTGTTGAGAGCTCAAAGGTGCATTTCTGAATCGGGTAATGGCAGAACACGAGTACTTTGAAAGGGGAAATAAAAAAATGAGGAGGCTATAAATGTGGAGGAAAGAGAGAGAGAGAGAGAGAGAGAGAGAGAGAGAGAGAGAGAGAGAGAGAGAGAGGAGGGAGGAAGAATAAATACACAAAGGGTGTTTGAAAAAACATACAGAATCATATTATTTTGTTTATCTAGAATTACATATAACATATATGTGTATATGCATACTCAGTCTCTTATTTTTATCCATTTCTTTCTTTATGATCTATCAAAGGAGTAAGATATTATTGACATAGCTGTTATAATAAGTAAGATTCCTGCACATGCATATCCATGTTCATACTTTACATAGCTCTATCAAGCTGCCTGCCTATGGAAAATAACTAGTAATAGAATAATACCCCAGTGATTAAGTTATATTATGAAGCAAATTTGAAGAGATGTTGTAGATGTAATTAAGGCCCCAAATAGCTTTAAATTATTCAAAAAGATAGTCAACTTATTTGGGTCAAATGCAATCACAAAGGGTAACTAAGAAAAAAACTGAGACAAATACTCAAGGAGTTGCATGGAGATCCAAAGTGGGGGCATTTGAAGTAATAATAGCCAGCACAATGATTCATTCTGTTTTCTAGGATTATTCTCAGAGCCTTGGTTAGACCTCATAATGACAGTAGCTCCTGGAAAGAGCCTTCTTGCTGGACTCTGCTGATTTCTGAGGTGTTTGAGTGAACAGAGTTTTGGTCTGTTACTATGTATTGTAATGCTTAGTGGGGCCCCCAAGACCTAGTTGCCCCAGAGACAACAGAGTCTGCATGTAGACCCAAGTGACCATAACCCCAAGGTATTTGTGATTGGTAAATAAAGATGCCTACAGCCTATAGACAGGCAGAATTGAGATAGGTGGGACTTGGTGTTCCTGGCCTTGGGGTTGGAGGAGAGCCATGGCAGGGGGAGGGTGGCAGGGGTGGGGAGAAGAGAGTAAAAAGAGAAGAAAGACACCATGTGTTAGGAGTCAAGAAAGTATGGCCTTCAGGGTTAGCCAATTGGAGTTAAGAGCAGCCTGAATAAGTAATAACTTGGGGTTATCAATAGGAAAGTAGAATTAATACTGTAGAGTATAACTATCTGCCCAGCTCTAGTGCTGACTAAGGCTTATTGTAAATAATAAAAGTTGTGTGTCTTTTATTATCTGGGAAATGAATGGCCAAAGACAGGGTAGAAGCCCAGGATTGAGATGAAATGTTTTCTACAACAATGGAGCACCCCATCAGACTCCCCATTTCTTGTATTACCATAGTCCCATTAAGTTAGGCCTCCACCCTATGGCTTTATGGAACTTTAACTACCCCTCAAATATCCCACCTCCAAATACCATACTGAGATGAAAGTTCAAGCCTCTCAATACCTCACAATGAAGATTAAGTGTCTACAGGAGTTATGGCACACCATTCAAACTGTGGAAGCTAGCAGTTTTTCTAACTGGAGTCAAATGATGTCTACATGACTTTACAGTTCTATTTGTCCATTGAGATAATCTGAGGAAACTTTCTAAAGTGACTCTAATGTAAAAATAGGGCCAGGAACCATTAAATTATTACAGTGAATGAAGCCAATTAGTATAATGACACATTAAGGGGATCCGGGAGTTAGCATGAGGGGGCCCCAATATCTTACTCATCAGGAAGTGTGTTACTAGTTTGATAGGACCATATGTAAATAAAGAAGCCAGAGAAGTGGTAAAATTACTCTATATCCATTGGTAAAATGGAAAGAAAACAGGAAATCAAGGAAATGAGAGTCTATCACCTTACTTAGTGTGCTCAGCACTGTTAGTGAATGGTACATGGGTAAGAAAATAAAGTGGAAGAAGGAAAGTGAGCTGTGTGGCAGCACTTCCCACAGATTATTATTGAATCTGCATAGTTTGATTTCTACTAATGTGATTAAACACAGACTAAAACCAACAGAGAGGAAATGCTTTACTTTATCTTACAGCTCCCAGGTCACAACTCTATCACTGAGGAAAATCAGGGCAGGAACTCAAAGCAGGAATCTGGAAGCAGTAACTGAAGCAGAGGACATGGAGAAATGTTGCTTACTGGCTTACTCCCCACCCCATAATGGTCTCAGCTTGCTATCTTATACCCAGGACCATCTGCCTAAAGGTAGCATCCCACAGTGGACTATACCCTCTCATGTAGATTATTAACTTTTAAAAATGCCACCACAGACTTGCCTAGAGGCCAGTCCGATGGAAGTATTTTCTCAATTGAGGTTCCCTCTTCTCAGATGACCCTAGTTTGTGTCAAGATGAACAAACAAACAAACAAGGAACAAAAATCAACCAACCAACATACCATACAATACTGATTATTTACTGAAATACTGAAAATTTTCAATAGGGACAATATTATTGTCCCTATTGAAATCTTAATTAAAAGGCTAGGCATGTTGTAGCTCAATTGGTAGACTACCTGCTCAGTATGCATGAGTGCATTCCCTCAGAACCTTGTGAACTGGACATGGCATTGTATACCAAGCGTTGTTCAACTGCTTGGAGGGCAGAGGAAGGAAGATCAGAAATTCAAGGTTATCTTAGGCTACATAATGAGTTTGAAGCCGGTACAAGATACATGCAGCCCTGTCTCAAAAAGATAAAAGGGGAAAGAACAATCTAAATGGAAATAAGGGGACAGATAGTGAGAGATTCCAACATGTAAAAATAGTGAGATTGGTTTAAGAATGATGAACATTGCACATGTTCGGAAAACATCATCAGAAATTGGTGTTTCACTGTTAGGCTTTGTCAGCATTTATCACAATAATGTCTTATCTTTACTCTGTTAGTTAAATGAATTAGATTAATAGATTTTTAAATATTAAGCCATTCTCTTGAATGGTCTTTCTGTGGGTGTAGGTGTAACTTTAGTTTTTTAAATCTTATTTTTAATAATGGTTCTAAAACACTTTAACCTCTCTAGTAGCCCGCCACCAACTAGAAGTAATGAACAAAAAAGATACAGGGGAGGTGGACCTGTTTAGAAAGGTTCTTTGGAGCAACTCCCTTCTGTGTTGTCTAGAAACCGACAGTTCAGTTCACAGGTCAGCAGCAGCAGCTCAATCCACTCGCAAACACTTTATGGATACATCAGCAGTCCAGTTTGGTAGATCAGGATAGCAAACAAGAACTTCGTTGGTGGCATGACCTAAGAGACAGCCAGGTCTCAGCCAGCAGGAGGGACCAACAGGAACACCAGAAGAAGTTCTCAGCTGTGCCTCTCTCAGTGAAGATTAGCAATTAGCAAAGATGCAAAACCAACAAGCAGTATACAGCTAGCTCTATAAGCAATCCTAGCTCAGCCCCTGTCACTGTCCATCGAATTCTAGTTATACGCCCTCCAAACATCACGTGTCCTCCACAGGTCGTGCCTCAGCATGTGTGTCTAGCTCAGCTGACATCAATCTGCCAATCATCTTGAGTCCACAGAAGCAGCAAGAAACTGTAGCACATCAGTAGAAGTGTTTGGGTGCATTTCTCTCTATGGAGTCTTGACAAATGGGGCTTAACTACACAATGTAAGGCAGACTAATATGTGTGCATAGTTAACAGAGAATCCCTCATCACATGCCCTTGAATGTGCTTGCTTTTGCAGAATATAATTTCTCTTGTGTCTGCTTCAGCAAAACATTTATTCATGAGTCTGTCTTAGTCTTTCACCTGTGTCCGCTTCAGGAAAACACTGACTCCTTCACCTGTTTGCCCCAGCAAAACGCCATCCAACACAACTGACTTTCCAGAGAACCCTTACGTTTCCACTTCAGGTAGGAGCATTCTGTGCTGCCAGATTCACAGCATTAATATTTTGCAAGGTGATTTCCAATATCTATTTATGTGTGAGACTGACTGGGAGCTTCATTTTTATACCTGTTGTTAGATTTTTGATATGTTTTCCTTGCTTTGGGAGGGAGAAGCTGAGGAATGAAGTGATGAGGGAAAGAAAAAGAGAAAAAGAGAAAGAAAAAAAAACAGAACAAAAAAGACAATTGGAAGGCAGAGACAGGCGGATCTCTGACTTTGAGGGCAGCCTGGTCTACTGAGTGAGTTCCAGGAGAGCTAGGGATACACAGAGAAACCCTGTCTCAAAATGAGAGAGAGAGAGAGAGAGAGAGAGAGAGAGGGTTTGTGATAGAGAGAGAGAGAGAAGAAAAAGAAGAAAATGACAGAGATCCGAGAAAAAGTAGGACAATTTCTCTCCTCCTCCTCCTCCTCCTCCTCCTCCTCCTCCTCCTCCTCCTCCTTCTTTGTCTGTTCTGGAACATTTAGAAAAGTATCAACATTACCTGTTCCTTGTGAGCATGAAAGAATTCATGGGATGATTATAAGAGACGATAATAAAGCCAACTTTGACCAAGAATATCATATGTCTACATCGATTTATATGTATACATGAAATTGTGAAAGAATTCATGAGTTTAGACAAACCAGCATGTGCCAGCATGCCCAGCTATTTTGGCATACTTTATGCAAATTATCATTCTGTTTGAAACACTGTATATGAGGTTTCTGTTTTGCACAGAGATATCCTGGTGTGACAACTTATTTGCTTGCTCATTAGAGTTTATTCTGGAAAGCTATGTTACTTTACAGAGAAATTATACAGATACAATAGACAATTTCTGTATATTGCTTCTTTGTGGCCAAACAGGAAATAACTTAACCATGAAATTCCTTGAGCCTAATGCTGTTTAGGAGACTTGGGTACTTAAGAGCATTCCCAATGTAGTCCACGGAGCCTAAAGTAGCCCAAGAAATGCAGTAAAGAGCACTGCTTTCATAATGCGTATCTTGTACATTGAGAGTGCATTTCTCTCAAATCCTCCTAATCTCCTGTTTTTCTTCCCTCACTCCCTTCCGATTGGCCCTTTGTCCCTAAACAGCATTCCCTTTGCTTTTCTATTACATGTATGCCATGCTGTGCATGTATATAAAAAATTTATTCAGCCATATAAGATCCAGGAACTACAACCTAGGGAGACACATAGTTCTCTTTCTGCAATTGGCTTAATTTGATTAGCATGGTTACTTTTATTTGCATCCACTCTCCTGAAAGTGGCCTAACTTCATCCTTTGGTTCTCCTCTTAGCTAACTTATTTACTAGTGATAACTGCACAGTTCTCAGGGGATTTTTTTCCCTTCCTCACTGAAGCTTTCCTGCAACAGGCTAACAACACAGACCACCATGGAAAAGGGGGACATGCTGATGCATTCATTTGCACATTTCTTCAGGAGCCATACAAAATATCAAATGCAAAAGGGAGCAGGAAGAGCATTTGAGGCTCAAATGCCTTCCCAGGAAGAGAAGGACATGGGATTGTGGGAAATGGCTAGCTTTTAAAGGAACTGATGTGTCCAATGTGCATACTCTATTTTGTAAATAATCCTCTTTGGAGATGATTTGAACCAAAGAATGGACCATATAAAGTCCATCTAAACATGGTGACTTTCTCCAGTCATTCATGCACTGAATTCAATGTGCTCTGGGGAACAACCTTTCAAAGAGGAGAATGGAAGGCAATCACATTCAGTTCCATTGGGTCTCTTCTTTGAGTGGGTAATTAAAATTGCAAGAAAAACCCCTTCCTGTGTGTGTCAGGGAAGGTGGAAAGAGGGAAGGTCAGGGGATCTTGGTTGTAAAGCAGATTCTTCACCACAACAAGTCAAAGAATCATGTGTCCATATGTGTGTGCAGCAGAGCTCCCATTTCTTTCTTCCCTCAGTCTGGACTGTTTCTGAATCAGCATTGACTTCGTCTAGGACCGTGTCTCTGCCTGGGACACCTAGTGTCAGTAGCAGTACAGCTGGGTGCCTGAGGGAGAGTCAGGGTTTTTGCAGGCAACTTCAGTGTTCGAGAAGTTCTGGACTTCCTGAAATTGGCATTCTTTTTTTCTTTATTTCCTCTACTTTCTCCTTTCCTGGCTTTCCTAGCCCACATGCTAGGCTAGAGGTGGTTGGTATCTGAAGTGAGCAGGGAGGGGAAGAGAGTGGAAAACCATCACAAGCCTTATTGGGCATTAGATTTTCCCTCTCTTCCCCCCTCCTACCCAAAAAGGCCTACTGTTCTTCCGGGGCCATGGTTTGAGCCTGCTGCTCGAGAATGTTCCACAGCGCAACTATTTCTTTCCTGCAGAGGTCATGAAACATAGATTTCGTCTTTCCGCTCTTGCTCAAAGATGTTCGTTTCAGTGAAATACCAATCCAGAAGCTGCTTTGAAAAATGTCATATGCTGTCCTCAGCCTTCGTTTAGGAATAACTTGTGCAAAAGCCACAAATGCTCCTCTTTACAAAACCTCCACTGTGGTTTGGCACATCACTGCTAACGAGGGCAGCCTTTCCTCTTTCTTACAGGAGTAAGAGAAAGTATTAGCACTAAGTCAGCTCTGTTCACATTTCCGGTTTCAGAAGCACTAGCTCTGAAAATGCAGCAAGTAGCATTGTCCCCCAGGTCTGTGAGAGACATGCCCAAATTCCACACCACTGGAAAAATTCTTACGTACCCTAAACTGAAAAAACATAGACATTCTGCTCTCAAATGAGAGCAGATGTTTAGACAGGTGTTTTGCTTAAGAAGCTAGTGGCTCAGGCTTGTAATCCCAGCTCTTTGGAGGCTGTGGGAGAAGCATTTCTGTGAACTTTAGGTTAGCTTGGATTACCATTGTTAGATGCTATCTCAAAAAGATGAAGGGAAGGGAGGAGCAGGAGGAGAGAGAGCTTATGATAGAAGCTCTAAAAGACAACGTGCATTAATTCTTAGTGATAGGCACTCGAGTGACATTCTAGATTGGCATTCTGAGTCGGTTTATGTTTTCTTATAATTGAGTCAAATTCTCACTCTGTACCTTGCACTCTGTACCTTGCAATGTCTCAAATTTGCTGTCCTCCTGCCTCAATCTCCAGAGTGCTGGGATTTAAGGTATGTACCACCACATCTGGTTGGGACTCCTATTTTGTACATAATGGTTCTATAACAGAATACTAAATTTCTAGGAAAGATGTTTCTAGTAGAATTAATTTCTTTCATCTCCCCTTTCTCAATCTGGTCCTCATTTTCAAGAGGTCATTCCGGCACAGGGGCAGTGGGAATATAGGCAGAAAAATCATAAATTCAGGCCCAGCCAAGTCTACAAAGCCATACTGGGATGCAGAGTGAGGTGTTGTCTCAATCAAAATAAATAAATAAATAAATAAATGGGAGAAAAAAAGAAAAGAAAAAACTTGAAACTGCTCTTTTCATACAGCGCTGTAAAAGCTGCAGACAGACCTCTACAAGAAGGTTTCCTTTCCTAGGCTTATAGACTTAAATATCTCAGAAGAAATGCAGATGCCCCAGGAACTGAGGTACAGATCTTGTATAGGGCCCTTGCTCTGGAGAGAAAGGCTCTCAGGTCAAGATTTTCTGCCTCATTCTCTCTCTGTCTGTCTCTCTCTGTCTGTCTCTCTCTGTCTCTGTCTCTGTCTCTGTCTCTGTCTCTCTCTCTCTCTCTCTCTCTCTCTCTCTCTCTCTCTCTCATAAAGACCCTACAGGATCCCCAGCCGCTAAGACAGATGAGATCTGTGAGGGGGTTTTTTTGTTTTTGTTTTTAATTTCCTCTATCTTTCTCACTGCTCACTGTGAATAAACCTCATTCTGTTTCCTGATCCTGAGACTGGTGGAGCAGCATGAACCTTTCATTTCTGTGACAAATACTAACCAGTACAGTGAGTCAAGAAATCTGGTAGCAGCTGTAAGCAATGCTGGAAAAGCAGAAAAACACCCCGAGCCTCTTCTCATCTCCAGGCATCCCACAGGTCACAGAAGATATCCTTTACCAAAATAGATATGGACTTACCTGGATTCAAAATGTGTGTTGCCCCCCGAAATCTTTGACTCTCACGCACAAAGAGTCTCTAATTAAGATGGTGACACCTTTTAAAGGTAACTTTCTTAAAAATGGTTGAGCCTGTTTACTCTTCTTAAACTTCCCTTTCTTGGTAGTTTTCCAAGATTCACATTTGAAAGGGACATGGTGGCCAGGCCACAGCAGGGAGATTAGCCTGGCTGAGAAAGGCAGTAGGGTAAGCTTAGCTTAAGTTATGGGCAACTAGAGATAGGACCCTTCAGCCTGCAGCCCTCTATTTCGTACTTCAGTTTGTTTGCAATTTAAAGCTTCCCGTCTATCTCACCAGTCTTTCCTTCTGACTCGTTTTTTTTTTTTAAATCCAGATTCTTTTTCACTATTTCTGTTCCTAGACTATTCCAACCAGACACACCCCCTCCACCTTGTGTCTTCAGCTCTATCTTTCTGTTTCTTTGACCCAGAAAGAAACCTCTGCATGTGTGTCACCCAGCCACACAGATCTATATTACACCGGGAGATGTGTTTGGACAGAGAAACCGTTCCAATGCCACCCCTTGTCCTGCATCACACATTGTCAACATATGTAAGCCTCCTTGCAGGTTATATGGAAGGGTAGACTGAAGAATGAACCAAACTATCTCTTGTCTGGAGCAAAGGTCAGGGCACGAAAGGACAGATGTTGGAAAGAGCTCTAGCAGAACCCCCTCAGCAGCCCTACCATCTTTTGCAGAATGCCACAGCCTGGTTAAACAAAACAAGGAGGCTTGCTTTCGTTGCAGTATAATTGCTGATCTTCCTATATTCCAGGACTACTCTAAGTAATGAAGAAAAAAGTCTGTGAAGAACAAAGACAAAAAGTGCTGCTTTTCCAAAGCTTACATCCTGGATCAGTGTCTCTCTCGGCCTTCCTAATGCTGAGGCCCTTTAATACAGTTCCTCACGTTGTGGGGACCCCAACCATAACATTATTTTCATTGTTACTTCATAACTGTAACTTTTCTACTGTCATGAATCATAAATATCTGTGTTTTCTGATAGTGTTAGACAACCCTCTCCCCCATGTCTCTTCTGTCTGTCTCTGTCTGTCTCTGTCTGTCTCTGTCTGTCTCTGTCTGTCTCTGTCTCTATCTGTCTCTATCTGTCTCTGTCTCTGTCTCTGTCTCTCTCTCTCGTGTGTGTGTGTGTGTGTGTGTGTGTATGTGTGTGAAAGAGAGAGAGGCACACACACACACACAGAGAGAGAGAGAGAGAGAGGGAGAGAGAGAGAGACAGAGAGAGAGAGACAGAGAGAGAGCAAGTCTAAATTGTCTTCTCTATTGCTTCTTGGAGTTGACTTTTAGCTAAGAGCAAGTGCAAATTTGTCTCTTTGATAAGGATAATGGCCATTGAATTAGGCTCCCACCCATAGTATGACATCATCTTAACTAGCAACTTCTGCCAGGACTATTTCTCAAGAAGATCACATAAACAGGTCCCGCATGGATTTGAATATTGGAAGGCACATTCAACCCCACAGAAGTGTCACTCTACTTACTGAATCGAGCTTCCATGTACTTGGTTACCCCATCTCAAGAGATAGCTCTGCAGGCACTAGCAACCTAGTAACTATAAAGGGGCTAGGGATTTTCTGCTCTCCTCAGTCAGAAAATATCTTGAACTCCAAGCCAGTGCCATTAGGTTGAATGTGAGTGTACTCAGGTGGGAACCCTTGAACACCGACACTTACTGTATGGCACTGTGGATTGTGGGGCAGTGCAGCTGAGAGAAGTTCTCAGCTCCATTCATTTGCAAAAGAGCACCCATGACACTGCAGCTCTGAAAGCACTTTGGCTTGTGGACCAAAAAAAATGGCAGGGATGCAAAGATGGAGGGAAACTAAGGTAATTTATAACTACTATTTGTAGATATTTCAGAGATATTCTCGCATTTTTTACAAAAGTGGATCTATGGGAACACCCTATTTTTGCCATGGTATTGTCAATATCCTGACCCCCTCTGAGCTAGTAAAATATTCTGTTGACATAATCCATCGACTGGGTAACCATGCATCTTTTAATACAATACTCCATGTGCTTTCCCTCCCTGCTGTAGTTTACACTGAGAGATTACTTGTCATTCTAACCTTACTATTTATTTGAATGTCTCCACCTCCTTTTGCACCATCAACACCTCCCACCCAACTAGGAAAAAAATGTTTCCTGTCTCCAGTGTTTCCTTAATCATCTAAAGACATGACTAGATGTCCTTCTCTCAGAGGGCTGAGTCAGAAGCACGGACTGGCTAGCTCTGGTGGGGAGTTATGAAGTAGCTCAGGCAGGAAGTGCTGAGAGACATGGGTGCACAGTGCAAACAGTGGGTGGGAGCCTGCTGCTACCCTGAAGCCCTGAGCCTTGAGAAAAAGAGCAAAGAGGATGGAATCCAAGAGACTCAACTCAGGCTAGTCTCAGCCATGTGACTCCTTTGCTACCTGACTTGATAAGTCACTCCTTTTCTCTGAACCTCAGTTGTCCACTTTATAAAGAAAACACAGGGTTTGACCTAGGAGACAATGGTGGTAGAACTAGAGATCTCCTGATCCGGATCCCATTAGGAAGACAAGATCCTCTGAGGACATCTTGGGGCTGAGTTGGGAGCAAAGAACACATTTCAGAAGCAATGTCCTCACCTGAAGTTGTCAGGAAGGGACTACATAACTCAGAAAGGTCAGAGCTGAAGACAACCTTATGCATGATAGCAGAAACAGAGAGGAGAAGAGTGAGGGGAGGGATCTCTAACAACTTAAATCAAGAAGTAGGATTAGGTGGTGGAAACTCAGGGTGGGCAGGAGAAAAGCTATGCAGAAAGATGTCTAGATACAGAAGCTACATGATAGCCTAAGGGAGTCTTGGAGCCCCAAAGGAAGATGCATAAGGCAGGCTAAGTCTGATGCATATGGTGGATCTAAAAATTAAAAGGCAGGCTAAAACATGCACATAAGTTCTTGCTGTGAAGGTCCCAAGGCAAAGCTTTTATCCCAAGAATTCTAGACTAAGTGGACATAGAGCTCCTGGCCTTCAGCCTCTGGGTCCTTCCACTTGCTACCCCATATTTCCACTGCACTCTTTCCTAGACCAGAAAATTCCCTGGAGGCTCTGATGTTACTTCTTTCAGGAAACCTTCCTCTCACATCTCCTTCCCCCTCCTCATCACTGGTGCTCCTGTGCACGTGCACCCTTACATGCATTTCTCTTCCACCTTTGTAAGCACACCTCCACCAGTATTTCTTTAATATGGTGCTTACCCACTGCACTGTGGTTAACCGTTTCTTTGCTTTTCTATCTTCATAGCTAGCAGACCTTTCTCCCTTCACTTTGGATCGCCAGACCTATCAGAGAGAAGGCTGGGCAATGACTTGACAACAGAATATCCATTATCATTAGCTTCCCTGGGTGGTCTTTCCTTAGGAAACACAGATGGAAGAACCTTTTGAAATTATATAGAAAGATGCTATGGGGGCAGGGTCTTGGTGTCAGAAACACTAGCAGTAGATGTTAGAGGTCTACAGAAAGAAGGTCTGATTATTTCCCAAAGCTCTGTTATGGCTATATATTTTTCTGGGTTTTCATTGGAGGAAGATCTTCTTGTACATAAGGAAGAGAAGTGTATGTTATTCAGGAGACAGAATTTTACCTATAAGACATGGCTCTGAGGGTTTTTTCCTCAGAATGCCAGAGAAAGAGAAGTCACATTCTCCCCCAGACAGAGGCCATAGACTACTCCAAGGACACCCCCTCTTGCTGATACTATTTTCAGACTTTCCGAAAAGGACAGGAAGAAAACATTGAGAATATACACTATGCGTTGCACCCAGCAGAGCCTTATATAATCTTCTTGTTTAAGACTAAGGCAGGGCTACAGAGGTGGTTCAGCAGTTTTATTGAGCTTTAAGAGCTTTATTGCTCTTCTGGAGGACTTATGTTCATAGTCTAGTATCTGTGTTGGATGGCTCACAACCACTTATAATTCTAATTCCTTTTTCTGGTCTCCATGGGCACTTCAGTCACATATGCTCATACCTACATATAGATACGCATACATATTCTTAAAATAAAAATTATAAGTCCTTTTTAAAAGATTTAAATAAAAATACTCATAAAAATTCCGTGAAGATGTGAACTAGAAAATACAAATGAAAGCTGAAATGAGATACTACCGCACAGCTATAAGAATTACAATAAATAATGTGAATGATAGCAAATGCTAGTAGGATAAGATGCTGGTGAACCCCCAGCCAGTCAAAAGTAGTCTTTTGTCATAGAGGACACAACAGTGGTTATCACTGTGAGTCGTGAAGGTGGCTGGAAGGGTTCTTCTGAGATAATAATAGGACTAAAATCTGGATGATGACCACAATAAGTGTGTCTACTTTATGAAAATTCATTTGGCTTATGACGTGTGTCCTTCACTTCAATATAAAGTTTATCAGAAATACCTTATCATAAAGGTAAAATTGCTTGTTCAGTGGATATAGAACAAAAAGTAAAATTTGTCCCTCTTTGCACTAGAACTTTGCTTCTCAATGGCAGCCATTGTTTCTTGTCTAAGCATCTCAGTACACATAGGTTATTTTCTTTCTTTTTCTTTTTCTTTTTAATTTTTTTCCACTCTAAGTCTATTGGGTTTATAATTGGACAAAGTCATACATGAACAAAACGAAGCCCATACTATCCCAAAGCAGAGTAGGGACTAAAGATTGGGGATCCATTATAGGCCTTTGGGGGAGCTCTGATGTGAGGGATAGTCAACCTTCCCACTGCAGAGGTGTGGCCACAGGGATAGAGAGAAGAAGGGACCACCTGGCTTTGGTCACACAACTCAGGGCCTGGCACTAAGGCAGGACAGACAGACAGAAGAGAAACCTTAAAAACCACCCTCCCAAGAAGCCAGGGATTACATGACCAGTCCCACTGTGAGGTGGCTGGTTCAGACCTATACTCAGGGGCCATTGGAAAGGGAAGGCAGCTGAGCAGGAGGGAGAAACAACCCTGGTGAGTGGTCACTGGGGTACTTGTACCTGTGGAAAGGGGAGGTGGGGAGGTGGGCCAGCTGCAACTAGGCAGCTTATTTTCTTATAAAAATTTGCATACAGTAGAGATTTGACAGGATGGCTCACTAGGTAAAGGTGCTAGCCACCAAGTCTGAAGCCCTGAGTGTTATCAACTAGAATCTCCATGTGGAAGGACAGAACCAATCCCCCAAAATTGTCCTTCGACATCCACATCCTGGCATGTACACACACACACACACACACACACACACACACACACACACACTCACACTCACACACTAAAAGTTTTAAATATTTTTAGTTAAACCAAGAAGAGAAAGTTATTCTAAGCTGAGTGTCATGTCACATGACAATAACCTCAGCATTCAGGATGAGACAAGGTGATTGTGAGAGGCCAGCCTGGGCTACAATGTGAGACCTTGTTTAAACTTACCTCCAAATTGAATGACTCAAAGTTCACCTTGGAGACCTTGGATGGAGGTAGGCAGCTGGTTGATATTGTTATTGAGGATTCTGGTCGCATCATGGAAACTAATACCTGAAACCAGGCCAACACTCCAAACCCTTGCCTTCCCAACTTCCTGTGTTACTAGAGGTAATTATCCACAGTCCTTTCCTAGCTTATCCTTCCTGGGCCCTTGGAATGTCAGAGTAAATAGAACCAACCAGAATATTCTTAAGAGTGGAAATGGGGACATGTTTCAGGTTATAAAAGCCAGGGGAAACAGATGAATACTACATTCTAAGCTTTGTCACATATGATTCAACTTTCAAGTTATCTCATGTTTGTATTCCCAGGTCCAGCTCAGCACTTGGCCACAATGTGCACTCAGTGGACATTGATTCAACCAAATGAAGTGATTCAAAGAAGCACCTTTTGAAATTGCCTCTTGCTAATGTAGCCCATAAGTACAGCATCTTGGATGGAGATACCAAAGATCACAACATCTTTAGCTTTGTGCTTCAGAGCCACATGGAGAATCTCACATTGTACAACCCAAATTCTTAAGGCAAAAATTCTTAAAGCATTTTTGCATGGGAGGTTTAAAGTGTGCTTCATGACTTTGGAGAAAGTGTATATACAACACAGTTTGCTATGGCTTCATCTAACTAGTGGAAAATAATAACTATGGTGTGATTTAAGGTTACAGGTTCATTGTCCAATGTTAAGATAAACATGAATTTTGGCTTTCCGGAACTTATGAAAATGACTGATAAGTATTTAAATGAGTGTTTAAGTGCAGGGTTACTTGTTACGGCACAAATATACCATTAGAAAAAGAAATAAAAGTAAAGAGAATAAAAGAAAAGGAATTCCTGTCAAACAGCCTCTGCAGCTTATGTTTGGTTGGTATATGTGGCAATCCCTATGAAGTGAGTAAAAATATGATTTTTTAAAATTAAATGTCTTTTCCATTTAAATAAATAACACACACACACACACACACACACACACACACACACACACCATCACCACCACCACCAATAACACAATCACCTCCCCTTGATGTCATTTAAGAGCAAGTCCAGACTTGAATTCTCTACTTTATATTCCCATGTCTTCCACCCTCTGTTTCATGAGTCTGAATCTGTGCCTACTTGAGGGCTACCTTGTGAATCTGTTTGTCCCTGTGTTTGTTTCTTCTGTCTCTGTGTGACTGTTCCTAACAAAGGTCTTTGCTCTGTAACATTGAGCAGCACAAAATGCACCACTTGGGGAAGGAATGGGATACTTGTCAGAAATCTTTAACAGAGTTTTACAAGGATTAAGTCTCTGGCTCCAGCTGATCCCAACTGACCAAGATAACAAATGTCACTGTTAGCCAGGCAGTGGTGGCGCATGCCTTTAATCCCAGCACTTGGGAGGCAGAGGCAGGCGGATTTCTGAGTTTGAGGCCAGCCTGGTCTACAGAGTGAGTTCCAGGACAGTCAGGGCTACATAGAGAAACCCTGTCTCGAAAAACCAAAAAACAAACAAGCAAACAAAACAAAACAAAAAAGCAAAAGCAAAACAAAAACAAAAACAAAAACAACAACAAAAAACAAAAAAACAAATGTCATTGTTTATCAACAAATATTCATAAATGGATGCTTTCAGCATTTATGGGATATTTTAGGCAGTTGCTTTCAATATCTGTATTTGCTGAAAAGCAGCAACTTATTGGTATACATTTATATCAGACAGAAGACTATTAGAGTGCATAATCCTAATGTATAGATCACAGCTATACATTAGCTCAGGTTATAAAAGTTGATTACTTGGGAAATGCAAGGCAAATAAGGTCAATTGTTGCATTGTTCTCTTAAAAGCCAGTCTTAAGTGACTTACGTTTTCTTAACATTGACTGTGAGGCCCAGCCAAAGTTCCAGTCTCCTAGAATGTGAGAGATATTTTCAGAATATGATATTGTCATAATCCTCAAAATAATATGTAGAACTTTGTATTTTGGCTTTTTAATTAGTTCTTTGAGAATTTTATGAAATTCCTTTTAACCACATTTACTAGATCCAGCTCTTTTCCCTACTCAGCCAGCTTTGTGTCATTTTTTTAACCCACCAAGTCCAGTTTGTTTTGTATGACCTTACACGGAAGGGTAGTCAACCTATTACAAACCACATTATTAAATAAAACTGTCTGTCTCCAAACAGCTATTGGCTGTCTCAGCTTGGGATGAGACCATGTGCCCACCTCCCTTCTTCATGCTGGGATTTGATCTGGTTTGGGCTTGCACAGGTCTTGGGCATGCCAACAGCAAATGCTAGTATGTGTGTAGGAAAAGGGAAATACCTATTTACTGCTAGTGAAAGTGCAAGCTGTTGTAGCTACTATGGAAATCCATGTCAAGGTTCCCTTCAAACTAGATATAGATCTAACATGTAATCTGGCTATACCACTCTCAGGGATATCCCTAAATGTTTCTACATCTTACTATAGAGATACTTGCTCACCCATGTTCATTGCTGGTCTATTCATAATGGCCAGAGACTGGAAAGAGCCTAGATGTCCATCAACAGATTTATGGATAATGAAAATGTGTTACATTTACACAGTAGAATATCATTCAGCTGTTAATAAAAATGGGAATTGGGAAATTCACAGGTAAATGGATGGAGCCAGAAGCAATCATTCCAGGCAAGGTAACCCAGACCCAGAAAGAAAAATGTCCCAAATCTTTTATCATTTGTGGATATTAGTTTTGAATATTTAGATACGTGTGTTTCATTCAGAATGCCCCCAGGGTCTGGAAATTACTAACAGGCCATTCAAGAGAGAGGGAATATAGAATGGAGTGATATATAGGGGAAAGGCTTAGACGGTGTGGGGGATGGGAAGTCATAGTAGAGGAGGAAGTATGGGGTTAACTAAAACTAAAACCTTCTGAAACAATCATGTTACAAAGCACTATGGTAGAAGCTTCCTACAATATAAACATAAAAAGAATGCAAATGGGTTACTTTATAAGGGAGCAGTAAAGTCTCCTACTAGATACCACAGAACTAAACAAAAAGCCTCATATCAGGAATGAGTTACCTCTTTTGGAATTGTTGGACATTGAGGTTCCATAACCCAAGCCCAAATATTGGAGGGTATTGCCACTGCTCTTGGCTACCCTCTAGTACTTGACAGTAAGTCTCCTAGGAACATTTTTGTGGGCTTCAGCTTTCAGACTTTGCCCTTGGGCTAAAGTTGTCTAGAAAAGGATCTAGGTAGCAGGATGGAACTAGAAAATATCATCCTGAGTGAGATAACCCAGTCACAAAAGAACACACATAATATACACTCACTGAGAAGTGAATATTAGCCCAAAAGCTCAGAATACCCAAGATACAATTCACCGACTATATGAAGCACAAGAAGAAGACCAAAGTGTGGGTGCTTCAGTTCTTCTGAGAAAGGGGAACAAAATACTCACAAGAGGAAATATGGAGACAAAGTGTGGAACAGAGACTGAAGGAAAGGTCATTCAGAGACTGCTACACCTAGGGATCCATCCCATATACAGACACCCAACCTAGACACTATTGTGGATGCCAAGAAGTGCTTGCTGACAGAAGCCTGCTATAGCTGTCTCCTGAGTGGCTCTGCCAGAGCCTGACAAATGCAGAGGCGGATGCTCGCAGCCAACCATAGGACTGAGTACAGGGTCCCCAATGGAGGAGTTAGAGAAAGGACTGAAGGACCTAAAGGGGTTTGCAACCCCATAGGAAGAACAACAATATCAACCAACCAGACCCCCCAGAGCTCTCAAGGAGTAAACCATCAACCAAAGAGTACACATGGAGGGACCCATGGCTCCAGCTGCCTATGTAGCAGAGGATGGCCTTGCTGGGCATCAATGGGAGAGGAGGCCCTTGGTCCTGTGAAGGCTTGATTCCCCAGTGTAGGGGGATGCCAGGGCGGTGAGATAGGAGAGGGTGGATGGGAGGGGGAGCACCCTCATAGAAGCAGGGGGAGGAAGATTGGAGAAAAGGGTTCAGGAGGGGAAACCAAGAAAGGGGATAGCATTTGAAATGTAAATACATAAAATATCCCATAAAAATTTAAAAAAAAAAAATAAAGAATAAACCAAAGGAAAAGCAGCATCAATCAGTCAAGACTGAACGTCTCTAAACTCCACCTCCAGAAAACTCCACCTCCTTACCTTATCAGCTGGAGAGGGTCCTTGGTTTTCCTGTCTCTCTACCCACACAACCTAAAGGGAAGCCTGCTTATTGACAGGCCTCACACACTTAAACAGAAGCCACACCCAGCCCTCTCACTGCAGAGAGATGTTTGCAGGGGAAACAGATGAACACAACTTTAGAAGAAACTTATGCCATCTACTCATAAAAATTAACACAGGTTTCCACTCATAAATTAGAGCAGAACACTAGCAGGGCATGGTGGTCCACATTTCCAAGACCCAGCACTCATGGGGCAGCTTTACACAGCTAGTTTCAGGTCAACCATGGCTACATGATGAGACCTGACCTTATAAAAAAGGTATAGATAGATAGCTAAAGGTCACTAGACGTTTCAGGAAAGCTGACAATGTGAAAAAGAGGGGACAAAGTAAGTAAAGGAAAATGACTCCAGACAGAAGAGAAATTAAAGGACTGAAATAAGTTTCAAAACAAACACATTCTGACTTGATTACCAGCAAGGATACTCTTTCTCCTCCCCCTTCTCTTCTTCCTCCTCCTCCTATTATATATATAATATATATATATATTATATATATAATATATATATATTATATATATAATATATATATATATATGCATGCTTGGTGTACAAGAAGGTCAGAAAAGGGAATGGATCCTCTGAAGCTGGAGTTACAGAGGCTTGTGAGCCACCACGTGGATACTGGGAATCAAACCCAGATCCACTACAAGAGTAGCCAATGCTCTTAAATACTGAGCCATTTCTCCAGCCCTAGCCCATCCCAGAGGTATTCTTCCAGCTTACAATGTTTTGTACTTTCTCTTTCTATCCCATTAAAAGACAGTTTAGTTATATTTACTAATTTCTTACAGTTCTTCAGATGTCAAGGACTCTGAAATTACCAAAACAAACATCCTGTTCTAGAAGCTAATGACAAGAGATGTCAGACAAATCAAATATGATAAGATGTGGCAAATATAGTGATAAATTAAACAGAGATGCAGGCACCTTGTGGGAGGGGGTATTTCACGTCAGACACTAGTGTCAAGGGACAGGGAACCAGCCTGTACATAGAGAATAGTACAAAAGGGCACAGTACGTGAAGGGAAACAAACCTAGCTTAATATGCATAATGAGCAGGGATGAGCATCAATGGTTTGTGAAAGATGAGGAAAGAAATGTTGGCAGGGATTTGCTCATTTCTTGTACTGAAAATCAAACAACGTATCCTCTAGTGGATAATCTTCCAGCATATTTAGGAGAAAAAAGAACAGTCTCTGTGACACCCTTCATAAAACAATCAGAATACTATCATAGTTAACTCTTTCATATACACTGGAAATGTTTTTTCTTGCAGAAATTATGACTGTATCTAGATTATCTATATAAGATCACAACCACAAGTGTATTCACACCCAAAGCAAGTTTTTGAAGTATAATACACTGAAAGAATTTTTCCCTCTATAGTTATTGGTTACAGATCAGTTACCAGCTTACAAAAAATAGAAGTAGCACAAAAACAAAAATGAAGGGGAATAACTGAAAAATGAGACAACTCACATTGATTTAACTATTCTTATAAACTGAAACAATGGTGGTCAACATTCAGTTAGCAGTCCAGGTACTTTCGTGCATCCCATAAATCTACATATTTCCTGGAAACAGAGTATAAGAGTCACTTCTCGATGTAGGAAGTTGAAGGTTTTAATTTTATTTTAGGTATTATAGTTTCTGTTTGTTTTTAGAAGGGGTCTATGTAGACCAGGATGGCATCAATCTCACTGTACTCTGGCCACAGAGTCCCAATTGCTAGGATTACAAGGACACTTCCCTATCCCAGGCTTGGCTGCAGATTTCTCAGTGGGGCCTACCACAATGGCCAACCCTCTCAGGATTAGAGAGAAATTAAGTATTGGACGCTCCAACAGGAAGGCCTTTTGCCTCAGAAGCTGACATCAGAATAGAGCTAAAGTGTAGAATCTGTAAAGCTAGCCACTGTTGCATTGTGCAAAAAGACTATCCTGAAAAGGAGAGAAAAAAAGAAGAGAAGAAGGTTGCTCTGGCAATGTAGTTCAGCGTAAAGCACTTGCATAGAAAAAAAAAGAGGCCTTGGGGGCTGCAGGAGGGGAGAAGGGAGGGGAAAAAAGAAGAAAGAGAGAGTGAGAGGGAAAGAGGAACAAAGGGAGAGTGAGGGATGGACAGAGGGGGGTGAGAGACAGAGACACACACAGAGAGAGAGAGGGACAGATTGAAGGAATAAGTTAGAATACAAGCCCAGCATGACATAGCCATGTTGACATGCCAGGACACATGTCATTGCACTTCCTTGAGTCTGGAACAGAGTTTTGGGTCCAATGACATTGACTAATATGGTCACTTACAAGATTTTAATTTAGTCTAATAGTGTGAAGGGCAGGAAAGAGAGCAAGTGAGGAGACAATTTGGGGTACTACTGTTTAGTAAACCAAGACAAAGAGCAGTGGTCAGGAAGCTTGGGGAGAAAGAAGCCCACTGGAACCAGACAGCCAGCTCAGTAAAGACAAAGGAAGGGCTCACGAACGACTCTCAGCTTCATTCATACAGTTCGTTTGCACAGTTAGGTGCACGATGGGACCGGTTACTGTGATAGAAAAGGACCATTTCCAGCTCAGACGTCCTCTCTTCAGGAGGAAGAAAGAGGACAGTGGAGGGAAAGGAACGACATAGAATAATGCAAAGAGAAAATCAAAGCTTTGCTTTGGTTTGGTTTTTAAAACAGGGTTTCTCTGTGTGTAGCTCCAGCTGTCCCAGAACTCTCTTTGTAGACCAGGCTGACCTGGAGCTCACAGAGATCCACCTGCCTCTGATTCCTGAGTGCTGAAATTCAAGATGGATATGAGGAACAAAAAAAAGATCAGTTGAAGAGTAGAGACCATTCTAAGAGGAAGCAACCCTCTAGATCCATGAGTGGCCTGTGACTTGAGCAAGCGGAATATGTAGTATTAACTGAGCCATATAAATTCCCAATTGTGGAAACAGTTGTTTGGTAGACAAGGAGAGAAGCGCAAACAAGGAATGTCTGAGCAGGCCTTGTCACAGATGGCCTGTAAAATAACTGGTTCAAAACAAGATCAACCGTTTCACAATGCATATAGCACCATGTTGTACACCTGATACCCCATACAATTTGCCTCAGGCAATTACGCTATGTTAATCTGGAAAAGAAAATGAAGTAAGGGGCCTTGGTGTTACAGGATTTAAGGGTGGAAAGTATTCAGAAGGATGGTAGAAAAATAGGTCAGGAGAATAAGAGAGATGGCACTAAAAATAAATGCTAAAAAGCATTCAGCCCAAACCCTAACTGAGCTAATAGGTGAAGCACCAGTTTCAGTGTTATATCGAGGGCAAAAGTCAGACTTCAGGAGTCTGGGGATGAAGAGGGGGGAGCAGGGAGGCTTTACAACTCTTTCTTGAAGTTGATTGAATAAGCAAACCCTGTTTGCCTGTCCAAGGTCCCTGAAGCAACCTCTCCCTTGAGCTTGGCTGGGCCAAGCTGATCTTCACAGGGTCTTTGTAAATTGAACTTTCTATAATTAAGTCAAGTTGGCCTGGGACACAGCCTTGAGCCCAAGTATGATCGCTTGTCTAAGAACCAATGCTTCTGACTTGACTGATCAGTTTATCATTTGCTTTGAAGCCACCTCCTTAGCAGATGTAGTGAAAAACTGCACAGGCTTGGGCCCAGGACAGGATGCTGAAGCGTGGGAGGGGAAGACAGCAGGTGCTAACTACACAAACAGCATCCCTAGCAGAGCCGTGTTTATATTTCCTATTTGTCTCTTGAAAGAAGTTTGTAGGAATCACCAAAGCAATTTTATCAGTTTCTACATGGGGGGTTGGAATGTGGGAGACATTTCCATAGCTGTGTTTAGTTTGAAGGCTATCTGATATGATATCACAGTGGCCATTCATACATGTGTAATCTTGAACACAATGTCACAACCTGAGGTGGTTTGGCCAATGTTAGTTTGTTCATCATATAAAGAGTTAGCAATCATTTGGAAAACTCATTTCTTAGGCTATGAAAACTGTTAAAAATAGGGATAACTACATAGTGTAAGATGCTCATAAAGTCTTTTCCTTTAGCATCTTTATTCTGTCTTCACCAAAACCTGTGGGTTAGGCAAAGCAGGTGGCTGCCCTTTGTGTAGGGGACCTAGAGAGGCAAAGTGACTTACTGGGGGTCTGTCGGAATCTATTAGTACAGCAAGTACTAGAACCCAGGTCTCCCAGCCAAAGCTCATTTTTCTTATCCTTGGCCACACATCAGTGTAGTGGACTGTAACTGTGAAGACAGGGATGTGGCCGAATCAGGCTAATCATTCACTTTTAGCTTCATTCCCCAAGCTTTTGTCTGACTTCCCGAACACTGCAGCTAGCTTTGCTTTTCAACACAGTTGTTTGTTTGTTGTTGGTTTTTTTGTTTTGCTTTATGACATGTAGTTTTGACTAGCAAAGCTAGGAAGATTTTATTGAACATAGCAATTAAAGAAACCAAGTCTTGAGAAGCAAAGAATGGGCAACACATCGGGCGTGAAATCAATCCTTATTTTTGCTAACATCTGTTTCTTTACCTTTATACCAGGTTCCAGATTTATGTTAGTAAGACTGAAATTGAAATAAGTTTATTACTAGTGGACGCATTTGTCACTTTCCTTGAAACTGGTGAACCCCAAAATTTAGACAGCAATAGGAAAATACTGCCATTGTCTTTTAAGAAGTCTGACATTTCAAGGCAAGAATGAATGTATGGAAGAAGAAACTCGTTTCTTCTTTACTAACCAAAGGGAAAGCCTGGAAGTGAATGATATGTGTGTAATTTTAAAAAAGAAAAGGAAAGGAAAGAAAAGAAAAAACCTTTACGTAATTTTTTTGCTGGGACAGAAGACTACGAAGCACATTTTCCAGGAAGTGTGGGTTGCGACGATTGTGAGCTCTTAACTAATCCTGAGTAAGGTGGCCACTTTGACAGTCTTCTCATGCTGCCTCTGTCACCTTCTTGGTCAGAAGACATCATTTCAGCTTGCAGCCAGCATGATAGAAACATACAGCCAACCTTCTCCAAGATCTGTGGCAACTGGGCTTCCTGCGAGCATGAAGATTTTTATGTATTTACTTACTGTTTTTCTTATCACCCAGATGATTGGGTCCGTGCTTTTTGCTGTATATCTTCATAGAAGATTGGATAAGGTAAGGTGACCTAAAAGCCTGAATTAACTAAATTGGGAAGGTCTTATTGATCTGTGGACAATCTGAGTTAAGTTCTACCCAAATGATGGAGAACAGTAGAAACTTTAAGTGGATTGACAGTCTTGTGGCATAACGCTTGCTGCCTAGAAAGTGGAGCCTCACAGTTTTGCCTTTGACTCACATCTCGGAATTTGAAATCAGACAGCCTGGCTTCAAATATTAGTTTATCTCTTAACTGCTCTGAGATTCTGGACAAGTTACTTCATATTTTTTCATTTCTTTTTCTGTACCAGGAAAATAAAGGTAGACATAGTACCCATGCCACAGATCAGATGATTCTAGCCCTGAAGAGGAGTGAAAATAGTGCCTGGTACATAGTACATGACCGGTGCTCAGCAGCAGCTTAGCTATTTCCTAAAAGTTCCTCCCCACCCAAAGACAACTTTAAAATGAGAGCCAGAGATAAAGAGCATTGATTTGATCTGAAATTCCATTGTGTTTTGGATTAGTACAGGCATGAACTATGCCCCCAATCTGCTGATTTTTAAAGTCAGAATGGTGCTGTCTGTGCAACTCCTCAATGCCAACAGCCATTGTAAGCTTCTCTGTGTTCCTATGAGGAATTTTACATGCTTAAATGATTGGGTATATAAAAACAAGAGAAGATAGGAAAGGAGCAGACTATTTAAAAAAAGTAACTTCAGGATTTACCTTTTCCATGTGCTGGTTCATATCCACTGAGGGGCATACAGGCTATGTTACAAAATGCTAACTGCAGATGACTAGGAGAGAAGTAATCAAGCTCCTAGCTGTTCCTAAAAGTCTGGAAGTGAGGACAGTGGCTAGGCACCAACAAATGGGTAGCAGTCATCTTTCTGGGACCAATGGCTGCCATTTTTTGAGATGAGGGCCTAAATGAAGGCCATGAAGAAGTTTCTATCAATATAAGGAGAGGTAGCAACAGGTAATGAGAGCGGAGATAATCTGCTTGCCTACTCAAACTGGATTTCACTTCAGAGCAAAAAGACAGGCTCTGTATCTGATTGTTTATTCATACATGGACTGGCAGGCTTGGTCAAATGCCTGTATATAGGCCTTGAGGATAATGGGGAAGTTGTAACCCATATAGAGTCAAATGTGCTGTAATATTTAAATGAACTTTAAATGGCAAAGCCATTGGCAAACTCCACCTTTTATTTTGTTTTGATTTTATTTGGTTGATTTTGGATTTTCCCCCCTTTTTGAGACAGTTTCATACTGTAGCTCAGAATGATTTGGAGCTCAATAGATAAACTAGACTGGCTTTAATGCAAGAATACTCCTGCCTCATCCTACAAGTATAGAGGTTACAGACATGTTCCACTATACCTGTATGGGTTCTTGTTTTGAAAGTTAAGAATCTGCACTTAAGACAAGAAGAGGTTGTATAGAGTTAGGTGATGAGAAATAATTACTTTAAAAATGCAAATGCTTTCTACAAGTACTGAAGAAATGAGAGATGCAATTATAAATTCATGTTGTGAATGAACTCCTTTGTAACGCCCCATGTGATGAACACTACCATGAAATAGGCAAACTAGCTCGGCAGCAAACTACTTTATGGCTGGTGGGAAACATGACAATTATAGGACACTGCTGTTGTGGCACACTGAGATGAAAAGTCGTTAGAATAGCTGTGATTTCTATCCAGAGGCACAGATAATATGGCATCGGAATCACCGGCTTTTTAGGTTGTTAAATGGCGAGTGCCAAACAGCGGTAATCCAGCATAATAACTTTTAATATTCCCCCATTTACACTCTCAAAGTCCCCTTCTCGTCGGTGCCATGGAAGTGAATGTGGAGGCAGACATGATTAGCTGCATTCTTCTTCACTATGACATTTCTCATCAGCCTGTTATTTCAAAACAGGTAGAAGAGGAAGTAAACCTCCATGAAGATTTTGTATTCATAAAAAAGTTAAAAAGATGCAACAAAGGAGAAGGATCCTTGTCCTTGCTGAACTGTGAGGAGATGAGAAGACAATTTGAAGACCTTGTCAAGGTAAGGAGCTCATTCCCGGCAAATTTCACTGAAAAGTTTTAGTACATTTCCCAGTTCTACAAACTGAATTCTGACCCTGGAAAGGTTTAAACTGTAAGCAGGGATAGTGGCCACAGCTACGATCTCAGCACCCAAGAGGCCAAAGTCAAAGGACGGACTGCCATGGGTTCCAAGCCAACTGGGTCTACAGAGTGAAACATTATCAAAATGTACTTTATATGAACACACTCGTGCACATATATACATATACACACACATATGTGTAGGTGTGGAAATGTGTACATACAAAAAGGAAAAAAAATGAAGATAGCCTTAGGATAAAATGAAAAAGGGTACTGAGCTGGACTGCAACAAAAAAAGGTTCTCATTCTTATGTACAGATAATGTGTAATAGAATAACAGAGTAAAGGGCTCAAGAGCTTACTTCATCTGTAAATTCATGAACCATATGGAAGTCACAGGACAACTTGCGAGTCTTGCTTCTCTCCTTCCACTCTGTGAGTCCTGCAGATTGAACTCCCATCCTTAAGCTTGGCCTTTCCCCACTGAGCCACTTCATTGTCCTCTTCAAGCCTTATTTCAGAACTTAATATACATCCTCTTATATGGTCAGTAAGCTGTAATTTAATCTAGCGAGGAAGAAGATTCTAAAAGCTTATTCCTAGGCCACTTACTGGGATCAGAATTCAGTTCAAATCTGCCACTGGCTTTTCAATTCTTTATATTAAGCTATAATTAATTAATTAGTTAGTTAATTAATTAATTGAGACTGTCTTGAGTAGCCTAGGATGGTCTTCAACTTGTGGAAGACTTGTGTGTAACTGAAGACTTGCTCGCCAGATCCTCCTGATTTAACCTCAGGCATGCACCACTATGTCCAGTTGAATCTAGATTTTATTGTTTTAGTCCTGTACAATGCTTAATCATTTGTACCTTTCGTATTAACCCCATGTTCTATAATCTAGGATTTACATAAAATCCTTAATGCTTTATTTGCAGGACTGGTGAGTTCAGGAAATGCCTTAGGTCTCTCCAGTGTTTACGGAGTCCTGGGGGCTGAGACTCTATAAGGACACTACCACCTCTGGCCTTCTCTCATTCTGTGATCAATCTTCAGTTTCCTTGAATGGCAGTGAGAGTGGCTTGTTCTCTTTTTTCCCTTTTCTCTCTTACAGAGAGGTTTCACAGGTAACCTACCAATTCCATTCGTCCTCTTTGAGGTCAAATGTACAAAGCTTCCATAGTCGTCTACCTAGGATAGGAGTAAGAGAACCGGTCTGTTTGGCTTATATGGAAAACAAAGGAGAACTTTTTAGGCCAAGGCTCTAGGAATGTACTGTTTACCTGTCAGGGCATGTAGAAAGTACTGTTTACCTGTCA
>JADRCH010007388.1:693777-717478 GCA_019843965.1 Rhynchomys soricoides | reverse complement strand
TACTGTTTACCTGTCAGGGCATGTAGAAAGTACTGTTTACCTGTCAGCTATAGAGCCCCCAAGCAATGTCATCTTTACTTAGGCTATAAAAAAGCTAAACTTCAAAGTTTTCCCATCAGTTAATCCTCCTCTGTCTACTGCTCCCCCTTTAGGTCACCATTTTCCTAGAGGGCTCATTCAGAAATAGGATTTGGAACTGTTGCGTCCAGCCAGTCAACTATAGACTAATTCCAGATTAGATTTGTGTTTTCTCAGCTAATGTTAGTGGACTTTGGACCGTGAGCTGTCTAATCTTGAAGTCACGGGGTCTGCTGGGGTCTTAGAAATACTCTGGTATAATTTGCAGTTATTGGGATTTCAGTAATACTCTGGTATAATTCGCAGTTATTGGGATTTCAGTCTTCTCTTTACCATCTCTACAAGGTGGTCAGCCAATTTTCATTTAAAAATCTCTCACAACAGAGAGCACATGAACTTCAGAGACAAGTATCACCGGCTCTCACTGTGGGAGGGAGAGGGGAATCGGGCCTGGTGTTAGGGCAAGTGGAGGTCTCACTTTAAACAGTGTAATTACACAGTAAAATCTACTTTGTTCCCTGTCTAGTATGGTTAGTCTCATGGTTATCTGTCTATCAATTTCTGAGGTGTCTTTGATTGGCATCGAATCATTTCCATTTCAGGTTAAAGAGCTCACTATAGCCTTATCTGCCATGTAGAATTTCCATGGAGACAAAAATCATTAATCCAAGATATTTTTGAAATTTGACTTTAAAACCCCTTTCTATTGAAGTAAAGAGTTAAACACACACACACACACACACACACACACACACACACACAAAGGCTCTGGGAGTGTGAGTGGGGGAAAGTTCACAAAAGTCAAGGCTAGGTGCAGAAAAGACAAACTTTGCTGATTTCACATTTTCATCTGGGCTAGGCCCCAACACCACTGCAACCACCTAGCCTAAAAGTATCTCAACTTCAATCATCACACACTAGTGTTTGAAAAGACACCAAAGAGTCCTTTGTTTACTTGTCAGCTCGCAAACATTTTCCTGTTGCTGCATTGTCACGGTGCCCCACCACAGCTCAAATGGAAAGTTGATCTGTGGGGCTCTCCATGCCTTAAGCCCTCACATCTCACAACCAACCTGAGCCTATAGTTAAAATAGTCAAGAGTAACGCTGCAAATGCCTTCTTGGGTTGAGGAATGTGAAGGAAAGACCCAGCATGCATTAGGTTCCAAGATTGGCAAGGAACATACTGAGATCTGAAAGCACTACTGTTTTCTTTCCCTGCCTGTTCAGAAGAGAGTGATGTAACAGTTTAAGCCAGGTCTGTGAATGTGATTCTACTTTCTGTACTTCATTTAAGCCTCAGGCCCTTGGTTGATCTCATACTTGCCAGACCTTTGATTCAGTCTTCTTAAAATGGCCGCAACAGCCTTGATCATATCTCAAGCTCCATAGAAGGAAGTCTATGCTAGCTTCCTCAAGTATGTCCAGCATTCTTTCACATTATAAGTAAAAGAAACCTTTCAGTGCTGCATTTAGTAGGCATTGTGGTACATGCCTGCAATCAGGATTTGGGAGGTGGAGGCAGGAGGATCAGGAATTCAAGGTCATCCCCAGCTTCATAACAAGTTCAAGATTAGCCTAGGCTTTGTGAGAACCTGTCTTAAAAGCACAAAACAGTGTGCATGGAATTTTCAAAGAAAAAATAAAATAAAAATAAGAAACAAAGTGTTCTGAGCACCATCACCAGCATTAGAAGAAGGTCTATCTTTGTTGACCATTGATTACTCTAAATAAGTACAAGTCATACAGAATAACCACCCACAAAACACATTCAAAGTCAAAGTGTGGATTTCTCTCCCATGACCATAGTCAAATCTTTTCTTAAGAGGTTTCAAACTAACCTTATTCTAAGAGACTTACACCCTGCATTTTGTTAGCTATTATTCCATATGCCAGTTTCAATGGTTGAATTATTACCCCACTCAGCATTATTTATCAATATCTGTCAAGAGGCAGGGAGGTCAGGGTCATAGAAAAGGTCAGAGTCACAACCTCTGGTCTGGGGAGAGCACTGTAATGGAGATAATAAAGCCTGGATTTTGCTTCCAGGGTCTCCCCTGGGTTTTCTGGGCTGTCAGCTCATCTGTCAGAGCCAGAGACTCCCAATTGCTATAGTGGAATTAATGGCTGCATCTTAAGCTATATGACAGTCCTCACCAGAAGCAGACAACACAGTCCTGAGAATCACCAAATGAATGATACCTTTAAAACTCCTAAAACAAGCTTCGGTCAGCTAATCTTTTGCAATGATTCTTCTTTTAGGATATAACGTTAAACAAAGAAGAGAAAAAAGAAAACAGCTTTGAAATGCAAAGAGGTAGGTTGCTATTTACTGATTTCCATAAATGCTTTAAGAGTGAAAAGAAGCATTAGATTGAGCACATGAAACAAGAAACATTGAGCCCTGCGAATAAAATAAAAGACATTTGTTAAACTGCTACATTCTCAGTCCTCTGTGATATAGAAAGGCTTTTTATGTCCACGTCGATTAGGATATGTTCCTGTTAATATTGATAATAGTAAACATGAAAAAGAAAACACATATCCAATACCTTTATTTAAAGGACCACACAATTTGGCTCCATCATCGGAGGACCAAATGATAAGAAAGTCATCATTTGGTAAAATTGGCATTCATCTTTCAATGATAACTATTTTGTGGGAGGACAGTACCCAGTGGGTCTTCTGGGATCAGAGTGACTACATTCTAATCTTCATCTGTTCTTAAAGTGAGAGTGTTCTGGACATCTGGAGGTCGTGAAAGGACCTTGATGACTCTCAATTCCAGTACAGTCCTGAGAATATGAATGAAGTCATTACTGAACATATGGCCTCTGTTTAGACATGCCTACAGATAGGATACCTTATACTCAAGAAGACATCCTGGTCTCTGTTTGAATAGCTCTAATAATTATATTAAGGTCAATAACTACTCAAAAAAGTCTTATCTCCTAATTGTGTTCCTCAAAATTTTCCTGGAATGTCTTCTTATTGGGCACATTTCTATTCTTTGGGGATGTACTGAGCTAAGAGTAGTTACTTCTCTATGCTGCAGCTGTGTCGACACTGGAGATAGCAACCATGGCCCCAAGTTTCCATTGAACTTATTCTTATCTAGGCTAAGCAGACCCAGCAGCTCCCACCGTTCCCTTTATGATCCTTTTCAGGCTCTTCCCTCTCTTAATTATTTCCTTTTCTGAACACTAGTTTCTCCCATTCCTTTTAGACCAAAGCATTCCCAAAACAGTGCTATCTGAAGTGTCCTGAGCAGCAGAAAAGGGAAAGGGTGCTGTCGCAGAAACTATAACATCACAAAGTTAATGAACACAATGCTATGGTTACACATATCCAGTGCACATGAAGAAATATATATGTAGAAAGGTATAGATGCTCTTTTCTCCGGGGAAGAGAACCTGTCATAACCACAGGTCTGGATGCCAACGGTTCATCTGATTCCCCTGAAGCTTCCATCCTCACAATTACTGCAAGACGCGAGCAGTGTTGCCATGGTGTCTGTTAATTTCAGTGAGATTTTGAGGAATCATCCTTTGAAATGGATGCTTGTCTTCAGACAAATCATAAAGTTGACAGAATTGAACTTTGAAGTCATGCAGGACAAAACATCCTTCATAAGATACCTAGAGAGTTCTCAGCACCAGGCTCACAACTGGAAAGAAAGTGACCACAGTTTCTATGTTTAGGAGACTAGCACTTTTAATTTGGAAGCAAGGCTCTTGCATAAGAAAAAGAGCTAGATTTTGAAAGTCTGGACAGTCATTTGACCCAACTAGATACCATGATCATATCGCTAGCTCAGTATGCAGGCACAGTCCACTACCACACCAATCTTTGAAAGTTGTTCTTAAAAGCAAGATTCAAGGCAGCTTCAATGAAGATCAATATTTTAGCCTGTGTCTATGTTAAGTGGAATGGAGTATTGAATGCCAACCAATCAGAAAAAAAACCCAGCCAATTCAGTTTTTGAGGTACTGGAAACCAACTTTTCCTTCATTGGGAAGGATGCTAGACCAGTTATCCTTCCTTTAACGTAAACCGCTCTAGCACAGTCACTATTATGCAGATACAAAACTGGAGCCATTAATTCCATGAGCTATTGTATATTGCTTTGGCCTGACAGTTGCTTTTGGTTTCACTTCAGGTGATGAGGATCCTCAAATTGCAGCACATGTTGTAAGTGAGGCCAACAGTAATGCAGCATCTGGTAAGTCCCATAACACTGGAGTGAAAGCCACCCAAGTGTCTGAGCGTTTGTGTGTGTGTGTGTGTGTGTGTGTGTGTGTGTGTGTGTGTGTGTCCGGGAACTCCAAAGCAATGCAGTCTAATCGTTAGGCACTTTTCTTCCTCCAGGGACCAATTTACCAACCTACCCATATTAACTCTTCCTTCTCTGTCCTTTGTTATTGGAGTCAGCTCAAAGGCACAGATGGGACCTAGAGGAACAAAAGGAGGTGGGAAACAGTCCCTATGTACTCATTATGGTTTTTCTCAGTGGCTGATTCTAAATGATGAATGACTGGGTGGAGAAACCATTATTTTGCAAGCATAAAAAGAGATGGCAGGTAGTGACCTCCTAGCTGGGAACATCTCTCCTTCTAAAACCTCTTCACTGTGTATAAATGGGCCTCAGGAGGTCTTTTTTTTGTCTTCTGTCAATCCATGTATGATTAACCCCAGTCTCAGTGGGGCTGACCTCAGGGAAATTAAAGGTAAAAATCATTTTGTAAAGATCAATAAGCGCTGAGACGTTAGATTTTTCAATGAAGTAACAACAGATGGCATACTGTGGCCTTTTCAACACAAATGCTTTTATTTCCATATGTATTCTACCATCATCCAGCCAAATCTCTACCCCATAATAGCTAGTACTGTAAAATGAATCACATCTGTAAATGGATGGAAACATGTACACTAGTGTAAAATTCCTGATGGACATAAAGACATGAGCATGGAATCAGCCTTAGAAAGCTTCAGCAGAGTGCTTTTCAATGGAGTTCTAAACCATGTGTGTGCATTTGTGCACATGCACACGCTTGTGTGTGTGTGTGTGTGTGTGTAAGAGACAAAGCCACAGAGAAACAAATGAAGACACTGCGTTGTGTTGTTTTTGAGGTGACTTGAGCTCCTCGGTGACTATAACACAGAAGCACATGTATGATATTGTGACTCATGGTACGCAAGCAAGAGTACTGGCTAGGGAGTTTGTGAGCACCAGGTTTTAAGAACTAAGAACTGCTTGCTAAGTGTCTTTAGGCAAATCCCATTCATTCGGTGGCAGTTTTCTTTTTCATCTACTTCACAGAGTAGTTTTGAATATCAAATCAACTAGTGTGGAAGAAAGTTTTATTAAGCTGTGCTGTACCTGAGTAATGTGCCAGGACTTAACTTCTTCCTTCACTGTGATATCAAGAGAGTGACCTAACATTCTTCATGGATACCAGCTGTTCTTTTAATATTTACTACTTTTGTCATATACTCTTCTCTCAAAAATATTCTCATGGGAAAACACCACAATTATTACTGTGACCACAGAAGCCATTCACATATTACTTTTGCATTAGATTACAGCATCAGAGAAACTTCCTAGAATCACCTCATACGGGTCTTTGTCCATCTGTTCCCAAATCTTTTGGTCCTTGGATATATTTAGTGGAATTTTCAATTTTTTAAAAGGCATAGAACTGGTAATGCCCGCCTTTGCAATATGTCACAGTCTGTAAGTACAGGACAACATAGGGAAGATAGTACAGTACATCGTCACCCCAAATTTCTCATTCCTTTCTGGATATGATGCTGCAAACTTGGCCTACATCCCCTAGTAAGAATCAAAATGAAATAAGGAATTAACAAAGTGGCACAGTATCTGTGATCTCAGTGCTAGGGAGGAAGCAAAGAGATGATATGTTTAAGGTCACCTTAAACTACAAAGTGAATTTCAGGCCAAACCAGGTTCCATGAAATCTTGTCTTCCTCCAAAAGGGGACGAACTCAGGACACAGAGGCATGTAGATCTCTGTGAGTCTTAAGGTAGCCTGGTCTGCATAGCAAGTTGCAGGCCAGCCAAGGATATCTAGTGAGATCCTGTCTCATTAAAACAAAACAAACAAAACAAACAAACAAACAAACAACCCAGAAGTGTAAGTGGGTAATCTATTTATTAAACAGAAGAGAATCTGGTCTTTTATTTTTTAAAAGATTTATTTCTTTATTTTATGTTTATGAGTACACCATTGCTTTCTTCAGACACACCAGAAAAGGGCATCAGATCCCATTACAGATGGTTGTGAGCCACCATGTGGTTGCTGGGAATTGAACTCAGGACCTCTGGAAGAGCAGTGGTGCTCTTAACCGCTGAGCCATCTCTCCAGCCCCTGGTCTTTTTTTCTTTTTTCTTTTAAATCAAATGGTTCAAAAGTGAAAACATCACAAAACAAACATCCTTTATAGAGAATTTGGGGTGCAATGTATCCGGTGCAATGAAATGCCTTCCTGTGCAAAAAGAGGAGTCTTAATAGTATCTTATGCCATAAGATATGTAAGACCATCAAATAAAATAATTGAAATACCTCAAGAAAGCAAATATATCAATACTTTTACTTCTCCCTGCCTCCCACCCCTCAAGCCTATCAAATCTAGCTGTGGAAGCTGAGATTTGAAATCGGGTGCACACACCACTTTGAACCCACTCAACAACTCAGCAGAGAAAAGGGCACACTGTTGGTGGGGACTCTGCCCTAGCCGCAAGAATATGGGTACTTTCAAGTTGGTGGCACCCACTACAATGGGAGATCAAAACACAGTTAAATGAACACATGGTTTATTTTCATACTTCCTTGCCTATTTTAGGCTTGGTCGTGGGAGGCAGGTCAGGTTTGCAGCAGCGTAGAAGGAAGAAGGAAGAAGTGGGGTCTTGACTCTGAGCTGACGCTAATCTAGGTAGACTGACAACTCTAGCTTTGTAACATTCATGATCAACTAAATGTTCCCAGTCCCATTAGCAAGAATTTTATGATATGCCTAAATCTGAAGTCATTTGCACTTCATTTTAAAACCATGTATTTATTTATTCATTCTTTTATATTTGTGTGCATATGTCTCTGTGGATGTATACATATGTGAAGGGTAGTGAGCTACACAAGGATTAGACGAAGGTGTTCTTGTCTTATCACTTTCCACCTGGTCTCCTGGAGTACGGGCTTTCCTTGAACCTTGAACTCACGTTTTCTCATGTAGGCTGGGTACCAGCGTGTCTCAGGGTTCTTTTCTATGTCCAACCAACCCAGTCCCTTTTGTGTTGCTGTTGTTTTGAGACAAGGTCTTGCTTAGCCCAGATGGGTCTCAAAGTCAGTATGTGGCCAAGGATGACATTAACCTTGCACTCAAGATTCTCCTGCTTCGATGTTGTCTGGGAATTCTAGGTACACACCACTAGACCTGGTTGATCATTTGAACTTTCTTAAATTCAAGGGTAAATTGGTTTGGAGAACGCGAAAAAGAGGAGAAATGTTGCTGTTACCTTATTTAACCTTTTCAGGTCTCTGAAACGTGCTGTAATACTGTCCCTGTTCTGTTGCTTCAGAGTTAGTGTCAGGTTCCAATCTGGGGAGATCAAGTGACTTGCCCAAGTTTGAAGAAAACCCAGATTGGAACCTGACACTAACTCTGAAGCCCATATAAATTTGGTATCTGTAATTCCTTGTGCTTCTGAGGGCCACAGAGTGCCTTGAGAATTCATTCTTACACGAAGTCGGCGTCCAACCGTAAACCTTATTTCCTGTTAGAATATATACCATGCTGTGCTTACACTCACCAGGGATTCTCTGTCTTTCTTACAGTTCTACAGTGGGCCAAGAAAGGATATTATACCATGAAAAGCAACTTGGTGATGCTCGAAAATGGGAAACAGCTGACAGTCAAAAGAGAAGGACTCTATTATATCTACACCCAAGTCTCCTTCTGCTCTAATCGGGAAACTTCGAGTCAAAGTTCATTCATCGTCAGCCTCTGGCTGAAGCCCAGCAGTGGATCTGAGAGAATCTTACTCAGGGCAGCAAATACCCACAGATCCTCCAAGCTTTGCGAGCAGCAGTCCATTCACTTGGGCGGAGTATTTGAATTACAAGCAGGTGCTTCTGTGTTTGTCAACGTGACTGAAGCAAGCCAAGTAATCCACGGAATTGGCTTCTCATCTTTTGGCTTACTCAAACTCTGAACAGTGTGCTGTTCTAGGCTGCAGCAGGGCCAATGCTGGCAGTCTTCCCTATACAGCAAATCAGTTAGGACCTGCCCTATGTTGAACTGCCTATTTATAACCCTAGGACCCTCCCCATGGAGAACTATTTATTATGTACCCCCAAGGCACATAGAGCTGGAATAAGAGAATTACAGGGCAGGCAAAATCCTAACGAACCCTGTTCCTTAAGAACGTACAATCTGAAACAGCAACCCTACTGACGCAGACAACCAGAGAGCCCTAGGAAAAGACAAAGCCATAATGCACAGATGACAGAGCTCTGATGAAACAGCAGATAACCGAGCTCAGTTTTGTTGTTTTATGGGTGTGTCGTTCAGTGGACAGTGTGCTTGACTTACCAGGAAAGATGCAGAAGGGCAAGTGTGAGCCTTAGCTCACAATCTGTTATGGTTGACTTGGGGTCCCTGTGGCCCCATAGGCTAAGTTCTAAAGTCTCCCACGGAGAACTGAGAAACTCTGCCTCCACCTTCCCTCCAATATCCAACACTCTGTATTTCAATGTCTCCACTCTCTCTTCCCTTCTCTCCCTTCCCTCTCCATCCCTCCCACCTCCTCTCCCCGCCCCCCCACCGAGTCAGGCTGTTGGCTGGTTCTCTTATTATCTACCTTGTCTACAGCACTGTCAGGGCAGTAAACAGCAGCTCCTGGCCTGCCCATTCCTCCTGATGGAAAATATTTAAAGGAATCTGTAGTAACTCCCTGAAATCTCCAATGTTTCTATAGTGAACTTAATGGTTATGTTATTATTTATTTTTTGATTAATAAAGATCCTCTAACATTACTGTTGTTGTACAGCTCTCATCCAGGTTGTGGGGAGAAAGAGGAAGTATGTGGAAGGAATTTAACCAACTTTTTTTGGGGGTGGTGCTAGGCTGTTACCATAAACTTAGTTCTCAAGCTGAGCATACAGCAAGTTATGTCAGTAACAGCATAGTCGCTGCAAGTCTGCCATGAACTTTTAAAGATGTCAGGGAAGCCTGGTCAGTAAAAAGCAGTCGCTTCTTTTGTTCCCACCTTGCTCTGGAAAGGTAGACAGGGACTAGAGAGAGATCCCTAAATGAGAAGCAAGAGCCAACTTTTTAAACAGCTGTCTAGGTGGCTGTGCTCTAAGCAAGAAGAAAACTGGAACATTCCTGAGGGTGATTTCTGGCTCCAGGCCTTCCCCTAAAGCCGGGGATGGGGTGTCATTTCTTGCCATCTCCAACTTTGATGTAAGAAATAATGATGTAAGAAACTCAAGAGCCTAACTGGTAGAATGTTTTTCTTTCTAACTTTCTTTCTTTCTTTTTTTGTTTTTGTTTTTGTTTTTTTGGTTTTGGTTTGTTTTGGTTTTGGAAACAGGGTTTCTCTGTGTAGCCCTGGCTGTCCTGGAACTCACTCAGTAGACCAGGCTGGCCTCGAACTCAGAAATCCTCCTATCTCTGCCTCCCAAGTGCTGGGATTAAAGGCGTGCACCACCACTGCCTGGCTAGAATGTTTTTCTTAATAGAAACACATTCATCCAAAAAAATACTAATGTAGAAATAAAAAGGAGAAGGAGAAAGTGTCTTTCCTTCTGTCCTTGCTCTTCAGTCACAAGGATGACACAGCTGTCTCTTGACTAGAGCTCTTGTAATATGAAAACTCACCGAAAAGCTGAAATCATGCTGGGCAAACCTGTGTGTCTGCACACACTCCCGAACAAGAGACCTTTGGTATGAGCAAGAGTGATGTTTGTGGATTTAGTAACTCAGTGGAAATATGTGCACCATGCCTTTGTGTCCCTCGGGAGCAAAGATCCTTCTACTATTTTAACTCCTGATAGGGTCAGGGTGGCTCAGCTGTAGAGTGTGTTTCTAGCAAGTGAGAGGCTCTGGGGTCCTTGCCCAGAACTGCAAAGGGGAGAAAAGTATCAACTGACAAAATTCCGCATAAGCTGCTTGAAGGAAGTGAGGCAGCAGCCATGGCAGCCAAGTAGATTGTGGCCATGATGCCCTTACAGTGTGGGCCTTCTTAGGAAGGCCAGAATTCTACACCTTTTTGAAGGAAGGCATTAGCTCGGTCAAAAGAGAGGGCAACAACATATGCATTATAATTCTCTCTTCCTTAGAACAGCTGAATGTCCATGTTGTGGCATAATCTCTCTTATGCAATTTGTCTGTTAGTGGGAATAATATGGTGGGCGTGAGATATATATATATATATATATATATATATATATATATATATATATATGATAGATGTATTTTATTTTACTTTTTATACATTTTAATTAAGATATAATATCATTACTTCCTCCTTTCCTTTCCTACCTACAGACATGCCCAAGGCCCCTCCCTCTATCCTCTTAAATGCCTCTCTACTCTCAAATTAATGGTAGTCTTTTTTTAGTATTACATATATATATATATATCTTTGATTATTATTACATATAAGCATATGCATAAATACATAAATATAACCCACTGAGTCCATTTTGTTGTTTACATGTGTGTAGTTTCAGAGCTGACCACTTTGTAAACACAATCTCCTAGAAATAGCTGTACAAACAAGAACAGAACACCCCAGGCATATTTTTTAAAAATCCTCATATAGTCATGCTTTCTTGACTTAAACATTACCCCTGTGTTTCAGCCTACATTCTTGTTCCTTGGGAACCATTATCTTTCAAATTAGTTCTACTTCTAGTAAGGAATTTGCTCGAAACAGCTGTATTCAGCTGGGGGTGCTGGTGTGCACCCGAGATACCAACAGACTTTCAGAGAGAGGTGAAGGAGAATGGCAGCGAATTCAAGGCCAACCTGTTCTATCTAGTGAGATCCAGGCTAGCCAGGCCTGCGTACTGAATGCTTTAAATTAATTAATTAGTTAAATGATTGTAAACAGAAGTAATAGAGTTGATATAAAACGCTCCATTTTCTAGGTTACTTCCTCTTTTCCTATAATCTCTACTGCCCTCTAGAGCTGCTCCCCACAGTTCTGTCCCAGACCCTTTTCTTGAAGCTTGCACTGCAAGCAGCCAAGGGCCTTCAGTCTCTCACCTTGTTTTCTCACAAGGTCCCCTTGCTCACTCAAAAGTCTCTAAGTGCAGCTCCTCACCATCTCCTTCTGTCCTGTGTTCCCTAGGCTCTCGCCACATGAGTCATGGTGTTTTTGATAACCACTTTCGACTTATTGATAAAATACTTTTGAGGTAGGAGGTGTTTGGAGTTTGATTTGTTTATTTTGGCTTTTTTTTTTGGACAGGTCCCAGGCTGGCCTAGACCTGTGTTCTTTGCAGAGCTCGACTCCATGATGATCTTTCTGCCTCCAGTTCTCATCCTCCTGGGATGTCAGCAGTGGGTCACTTGGGTAATAGTTTGGGTTTTCATCTGTCCCTTCTACCTCTCAGCAGTGGTCTCAGGTCCTTGGATCCAATGCATGCAGATGGAACGTTGGATCTTGCTTCCCACGTGACAATATCTTCTTCCAGTGCTGCTCATTCCACCGATTGCCATCTTCTTCTACCCCATTGACAAAAGCAGAAACCTGCCTTGACCAAGGGATCCTCTTGCCTCCCACTCCCAGGTGCTAGAATTATAAGCTTATGCCACCAGGCCTTTGTTAAGTACTAGGGAATTAAACTCAAGGTTTTGTGCATGCTCGGAAAGCAGTCTGCCAGCCGAGCCATAGTCCCTAGCCCATAGTGCTGGCTTTATAACTCTGTTACTTCTACATTCCATGGAAAGGTAGGGGAGAAAGAATTGAAAATACACACTCATTTTTGTTCTGTTTCTAAACAGAGAATGAAAGTGTTTGCTGTTTGATAGAAAGCAAGGAAGCACAAAATGCAAATGTGCGCTGTGACATGTTTTCAAAACAGAAGTACCCCACTTCAACGGAAGCAGCAGCACACTCCTGGGCTTCCAGTGGGAATGTATTTTGTATTCAGTCGTTGCCACAGGACCAGATCCGCTATGCTGAGAACTGCTCTTTGAAGAGGGAACCTAGAACTGAGTATGATTGCTGTCCTGCTCTTCTTGTAGCATTGTGGTTAGCTCTGGAGCTAGTCAGATAGAATTTTAGTCCAGGCTTCACAATGTTTCAGTTTTATAACCATAGACAAATGGTTTAACCTGTCAGTCAGTGTCCACATCTGAAAAGTTGGTATTTTTCTTTTTGACAGGGCCCAGGCTGGTCTAGACCTATGTGTTCCTTGCAGGGTTCAAATCCATGATGATCTTCCTGCTTCCAATTCTCATTGTGAGGATATTATTTTTTTTGCACAGTTGATGAGGTTGGGGAGGGGAGGGTCAGCAGAAAGTCCCAGTAGACTGCTCTCTCAGGCTCATCAACCAATGAAGGATTCTTTTTGGCAGCTCCAACATCCTGATAGCCCTTACCTGTGAAGTGCAAGGAAGAAAGCACCAGTACAGAGTGAGGTGAAAGCAAAAAATACAAAGAGGAAAGAAGAGAGCAGGAGAAAGACAGACTTCTGTGAGGGAGGGAGAGGAAATGGAGTGGTTAAGGGGGGGGACAAAGGGGAGGAGAGAGAGAGAGAGAGCAAGCACAAAGGGCTGTGCACATCTGCAAATCTGTGACTCTTAACACTAGGGAGGCAGAAAACTAACAAGTTTAAGAGCAGCTTAAGCTACACTTGAGTTATTCAGACCAGTTTGAGCTACATAGTTATATACCTTCAAAAATAAGCAAAGAAACAAAGACCGTTTCAGTTGCAAAGAATAGAGTCTAAATACAACAGAGAAGCCACTTTGGGGTATTGAAGAGCAATTCCCTAGATTTGACAAGTGACTGACTAGAGATGTAGTTGAATTCATAGTGCTTGCATATCCTGCATGAGGTCCTGGGCTTAATACCCAGTCCCTCATAATATCTGGCATGGTAATGCACGTGTGTAAGCCAAGAAATCAGAGGCAGTGGCAGGAGAATTAGTTCAAGGTCATCTTGGGCTATATGGCATATCTGAGGCCAGCCTGGAGTGTACAAGACCCTACCTCAAACAAACAAGCAAGCGAACAAACAAAAGCAGAAATAAACACAAAATGGAGCTTCTTGAGGATTTCACAAGAGTTGACCGCTTATGTAGAAGCAGTGTTTAATGGGTGCAAAAGGCAGAAGAAGAAATGAGGTATATTAAGCTCAATTCCAAGAGGGAGAACAGAATATAGGCTCAAATCCATCATGAAAGACCACATAATTCAGTACCTCATTCCCCTGTAAGATGGAGATAACAGCAAGGAAAACCTGACAGTGTTGTTCAAGGTTTACATAACCCAAAATATGTGAACTACTTAATAGAGTGCTAGTGTGGGGGAGTTAAATATAACTGTCCAAAGCAAGAAAGAGCCAGTAATGCAGCTCAGGCAGAAAGTTAATTTAGTATCTAAAAAAATGTGAGGACAAAGAAGTGAAAGGCAATGGGATTCTGGTGAATTAATGGCTTCAAAATCATTCCATGGAAGTCGTGACCCAAATGTTAGGCAACTGCTGCTGTGACTACTGCCTGGCACTGCTGCTGCTATAGTGTCTCCCACAAAGCTTGAGCAGAGACACCGCAGTATGTTGGGAATGCTCTACAGGCCACAGAAGACTGTCTAAATTAATACTACCCACTCCACCCCAAATATTGGCATAAATGAAGTGTATGTGAACTCTCATTGTATCCAGAACCCTTTCTGCAACTTAAGAAAATGTATATTTGCTCTTAGGTTTTCAGAGGAAACATGGGGATAGGAATAGACAGTATCTAGCTCAAATATTTCCCCCTATGTCTCTGTCTCTGTCTCTGTGTCTCTGTGTCTGTGTCTCTGTCTCTGTGTGTGTGTGTGTGTGTGTGTGTGTGTGTATCTCTATATGAGTGAGTGGGGATGTAAAAGGTATAAATCAACATTAGGTATTGTTGCACAGGACTCATCCACCTTTTGGATTTTTGAACTTCATTTTACTACTATAACATGTTTGATAGGAAGGGCATGCACATGCAGGGAGAGGGTTGGTGACAACTTTGTGCAGGCAGTTGTCTTCTTCCACCTTTATGAGTGAATTTAACTCAAGCCATCAAGCTTTCAGGACAGGCAGCCTCACTCAGCCATCTCATCAGTCCCACCTTGGTTTTTGAGATAAGGTCTCTCCCTAGCCTTGAACTTGATGAGCGGGCTAGGCTGGTGGGTCAGCAAGACCCAGGAATCTACCTGTCTTTGCCATTTCAGTTCTGGAACTGTAGACAGAAGCCACCACAGCACTATCTTGACATGTATTCTGGTGATATACCTTAGATCCTCCTGCTTTTGTGGCAAGCATTTCACCAACTGAATTATCTCCCCAGCCCACAGCTCACACACCTGCTGACACCAGAGGTCACAAGTGAAAATATCACAGATGGGCAAACCCTTGTAAAATACAAAGATGGAGAAACACTTGGATAGGAAAACGAATGTGTGTCTCTGCTAACATTGGAAAGAAAATTGTGAGATGTAATTCAGGTAAGTTGAGATCAGAAGATGAAAGATAGTGCAGTTAAGGAAAGTTCTATGTCACCAATGAGTGACATTTGCTCACTACGTTACAGGTAACCTTAAGTGGAAAAGGTAGATTGGAGGAAGGCTGATGCAAGCAGACTAGCTAAAATTTCCAACCTCAACCTACTTCTCAGTATTTCTAAAAGAAACAAAATCAGTATGTTCAAGAGCTATCTGCATTGAAAAGCTCATTGAAATACTAGGCACTTCATCAAGATCTAGAATAACCTAAAGCTGGTCATGGTGGTGAGTACACTTTGATCCCAGCACTGGAGAACCAGAGGCAGACAGGCCTCTGTGAGTTAAAGTCTGGCATGATATGCACAGTGAGTTTCAGGCTAGCCATGACTATACAGTGAGACCTTGCTTACAGATGATAGATGTGTACTGGCTGGTTTTGTGTGTCAAATTGACACAAGCTGGGGTTAATCACAGAGAAAGGAGTCTCAGTTGAGAAAATGCCTCCATGAGAGCCAGCTGTAAGGCATCTTCTCAATTAGTGATCAAGGGGGGAGGGCCCCTTGTGGGTGGTGCCATATGAGGGCTGGTAGTCTTGGGCTCTATAAGAAAGCCAACTGAGCAAGCCAGGAGAAGCAAGTAAGCAGTAAGAAACATCCCTCCATGGCCTCTGCATCAGCTCCTGCTTCCTGACCTGCTTGAGTTCCAGTCCTGACTTCCTTTGGTGGTGAACAGCAGTGTGGAAATGTAAGCCGAATAAACCCTTTCCTCCCCAACTTGCATCTTGGTCATGATGTTTGTGCAGGAATAGAAACCCTGACTAAGACAGACAGACAGACAGACAGACAGACAGGTAGGTAGGTAGGTAGATGATAGAGAGCATAGAAAGAAAGATACATACATAGGAAGAAAGAGAGAAAGAGATAAAGAAAGAAAGAATGAGAGTTGTGGAATTACAGTAAGAATCTATGAATAAATGAATGGATAAAATTATGGTATGTACATAATGAAATGCTACTCAGCCTTTAAAAAGAAAAAACTGACTTGTAGCAGCATTAATGAACCTGGATGGCATTGAGCCAGGTGAAATAAGCCAGGCTGAGAAAGATAAATGCTGCATGATCTCATTCATTCCTCACACGTGGAATATAAAAACAGAAAATCGTAGATGGGAGGGGATAATAGACGGGGCATGAGTGAGGAAAGAGGATAGTATTTTAATCAAAGTGGACAAAGTTTCAGTAAAGTAGGAAGAATTTCTTTGTGTACAATACAGTGACGATAGTTAATATTTCTTTGTCTGTCTCCAAAAAGTTAAAAGCAAAGATTTTCAAAGTTCTCACTACAGATAGCATACTAGTCGAGGCAATACATGGTACATTAAATTAGCCTATGACAGTGGATGCCATGATGTATGCATGGAATGAAAACTCACACCATTGTCACCAACAATTCATATTTGTCAGCTGAAAACAAAATGACATTTAAAGAACAACCTTCTTCAACATCAGTCAGCAAGAAAATACCAAAACACATGGTCTTATTTATAAAGCACTGTTTATTCTTATTTATTGAAAATGTCCATTTTAAAAGTCTTTAAAATAAAAACAAGTTTAGAAAATCTGAGCTCCTATAAGAAGGGACATAACAGAGGGGAAACTGAAAGGCCCCTAAGGGCAGCAGTTTACTTACAGAGTAACAGGAACCCATTTATAGAGTACTGTAAACAACACAACTATGAGACATGACTGTGGGGTTAACATGGCTTCATTTCCTTTATCTTATTTAGTGTGGAAGCATGAGCAGCTCACTGCACAAGTTTCATTATCCAGAGTACCAAGGGCCTCTCCTCAGAAGGGCAAAGTTCCCAAACATGCATATGTACACATCCTTTATGAGACCTTTCAATGTCTTAAGCAATGCACTAAATTATTTAATGACCCAAAAGTGTTCTTCCTATGGACAAAATTTGCACACTGATTGCAAACGATTGACTAAGCATGGACAGGACACATGTGAACATCTGAGTTGCTACTGTTATTCCTTTTGTAAAAATTTTATACATGAAAGATGTCTCATAGAAATCTCTGGGCTTAGAAACAGGACAGCCGTTCTGAGAAACCTTTACTCTCTAAGCTGACAAAGATGGCTGTATGTGATTGTCTGAGGTTGGACTTCAGGAATATTCGATATCCTGTAGGTGCTATAATGTCGGCCATGTAACATGAGACAACAGCACTGTACCATAAAATTATGGAAACTGTGAGAGCCTCCATATCAACAAGCTTCTAGGCCTCGAGGTTGGTTTTGAAACAGCCCTTACAGGCCCCCATCAAATATACATGTAAGCCTTTGGTTGGCATTCTGCGTCTCTTCCCAATGACTTTGCCATCTAGCCTAGTTGTCTTGCCATCTGAGGAGGTAGACAAGAGCTGTGCTCCTCCATCCTCGGCCAGTTTTGACTTGTGTTGAATTAGATGGACAGTGTTCTTCTGGGGCTCTCTTCAAAATCTGCTTTCTCACATGTCACTCTTCTGGATTACTTACAGTCAATGGTTTGACACTTTAAACACCTTGAGCAAACTAGTTTCAAACAATCAGCTTCACTGACAACCCGCTCAGCTAGGAGGGGCCCTTTAACTCGGGCTCTATAATCTGGCTCATCATACTAGAGGCCAATGATGAGTCTAACTTCTCACGGCAGAAACCAGAGCTTGGTGAAATGGGATGGAAAGTGTGTACTAGGGCACAATATCTTCTCACCCAGGTTGTTTAGAAAGGTGAAAAGGTTGTCGTTGCAGTATTCAAAGTAAAGTCACTGTTCATGGTAACCGTTTGACAAAATAAGCAAATCCATGATAGTGTACACCCCACTTTGTATGGCTGGCTAAAAGCACGGTCTTGGGGGGAGGTAGAAAACTTACATAGAGAAGAGGCTGGGCTGTAAGCTACACTACACTAGGGATATCTGCTCATCAGGCTGCTCTGCCCTGCTGCTGGAGGGTGGGGGTTTCTGCCTGAAGCAATTTGCTGATAGATTCAGTGCTGGTGTGGACGGTCAGAGTGCCTACCACACTGACTTTAAATGGACACCAGCACAGAAGGTATGAGGGCACTACACTGTTCTTGATCTCAACAGACAACATGGGTAATAAGTTTTTAAAGTACTGAAGGGGGCCATATGACAGCCAAGGGAAGTGCAGCTGGGTCACTGGGCAAAGGTATTCATTTCCACCTACTCTAGACATAGCCTGAGAAGCTTAGCCCCCAGCGAATTAGGTAGTAAAGGGCTGTTGAGCAGAGCAAAGTATTGGGGCCATGTTTGCCACCACCTCAGGCTATTTCCCCTGTTAAAACAAGTGTCAATCAACTGATAACCAAGTAACAAACAGCAGAGGGGGGAGGGAAGGAAGAAGGGAGAAAGAGAGAGAATCCCAACACCACAAAGCTCAAGTGCACAGTTAAATCATTCAGCTGGCCATTTTAACAAGTGCTGAAGGCACTGTGCTCAGCTGCACAGTGATGGTTACTGGAGAATCGAGGTCTTGCTACTGGATTCAGCTCGAATGCATTCATCTGTTTGCTTCAACAGCTTCCGGACCAGCTTTTCTAGGTCCTTCCTCGACTTCAGTTCTTCTTCCAGACATTGCTTCATTTTTTTATTCTCCTAGATGGGAGAAGAGTTATTAATCACTGAGCCAAGGCAGCCCTTCTCGGGGCTCCTCCTCCTCCTGCTGCACCCCCTCCTCTCCCTTCTCCTCATGGCACCCTTCCTGCCGACTACCTAGTCTGAGAGCAGGCTGTCTCTTGGTTCTCTGCCTGTGTGTAACCAGCCTCCTACACTCTTCACTTTGATCCAAATGTTCTTGCAGACTGAACCTGCCCCACAGACAAGTGCCCCACAGACAACTTGCTCCACACTTTTTCATTTAGGATCACTTTTCAGAGTACCAGACCCACAGGACCATGTCAGTGGGGCCTGTCGATCTAGAGAGATGATAAGCACCTTAAACTTACTATGTTCTAAAGGAAACTTAGTATCACCTCCCCCATCACCCGAAACCTCTTCCAGTGCTTCTGGATCCTAGGAAGATTGCCCACCATAGCAAATTAAATAATCAGGGGAGAAGCTTCTCTAATGTTTGTTCTCTCCCAATCTCAGCACTGTGCCATCATATGCCATAAGTTTCAACTCTGCAATGTCTCTTTATATTTGCTCTACTCCTCATGGCCTCACTGGCTGGCCTCAGAGCGGGACTTCACCATGCCTCATCCAGAATTTGCTAAGCATTCCACAAGTGCTCCTGCAGGCTCTCAACTCCCCCTTTCCCCCTTCTCACAGTCATATCACATAGGGAAAATATATATCATGGAGCATAAGACCACATTGCCCAAAAATTCACAATTCTCTTTTCCATCTTTCCTTCCTAACTTTTTTCCTCTTTTATCGCTCCTTCATCATTCCCCTTATTTGTTTTCACGACAAGGTCTTGCTATATATACCAGACTAGCAAATCCATGATGTCCTTACCTCAACCTTCCTATTGGTTAGGGCTGCAGACAGGCGCCGCCATACCTGAGCTTGCTTACATTTTTTAAAGATGTGTGGGAACAAGAAAGCTGTATCTAAATTTGGGACTCTGCTGCATATATCTAAATAGAAAGGCTCAGAAATTCAAGGCCACATGGTAAAATAAATGAAACCCACTTGATACCACAAAGAAAATACCAACTCTCCCTTAGTACCTGCTCCTGGACTCTTCCTGAAACCATCTCCCAGTGGCAAAAAAGGACAGAGCAATTCTATCATCTGAAAAGATAACTTTTGGTAGTGCATTACCTGCTTTAGTTCCTTGACCTCATCCTTCAACGCATAGACAGTATCAACAAGGCTCCTAAAATATACAGAGAAAACTTATAAATGAATGGTTGGTACTGAAGTGCTGATAAATAAGCAACCTACAGCTCTGTATAAATACAGAGATGGAAATATCAGTGCGGTTTCTACTGACGGGGAGTATTCCTACTCTGGATGGTCCACATTCTTTCTCTTCATAGGAGGAAAGCTCTCATCACTCATGCCCATTTCAATGCCGTGTTACAGGATCATTTCTATACTGCCCATTTCTCTTCCCACTCCCAGCTTGTGTGGCCAGAAAACAACAGATAACAACCATGAAATTTGGCTTTTTCTTCAATTTGAGGATATAGTTGACAAATTAAAAATGATATATTTAAAGTATACAGCATGATGCTTTGGTGTGTTTGTTTTATGAAATTATGCCATAAATGAAATTATTATCACAACCATCACCACATGTAACTATAAATTATAGCTACAATTCATGTGTGTGTGTGTCTGTGAGAGAGAGAGAGTATTGAGAACACAGGTTTATGCTCTTAGTAAATTTCAAGTATAAAAGATATTATTAACTATAGTCACTGTGCTACATGTTAGATAAACTAAAGCTTACCTATCATCTTATACAATTGAACATTATAGGTTTTTTTCAGCATCACCTATTTCTTCTACCCCGTTCAAGCCTCTGGTAATCACTACTCTGCTCCTGTGAGTTCAATTTTTAAGAGTCCCATCCTATGGTTTTATTGCTGCAGCTTTAGAGTAGGAGTAAATATTCCTTACAATATAATAAAAGTTATCACAAGACTCTATATATGCTACAATAGCCACGTTATGGTATCACCCTTTTCATTTAGCTGACTTTACATAACAGAATCGGGACATTAAAAAATAATATCTTTTATAAAAATGATGATGACGTTCCCTGGTTAGTGGTGGCATTCTTTGCTTCTCAATTTTTTCAAGTCAAGGAACTTACAGATCTGGATTTTAGTTGGGGATTTTTTTAAGATTAATTTTTTTTTTTTTTTTTACACAAAAGATAAATTTTTAATGCCGTAAATACCAATAGGCTGCCTCAAAAGAGAAGCTCAACTAGGATGATAACAGGAGAGAAAAATGATCTAAAGAGTATTTAAAAGCTTACATCAAAAGAAAACAACAAATCTTGAAGGAGTAGAGGTAAGATTAATTTTTATGATTGATGTGTATGTTTATGTGCATGTGAATGCAGGTACTCAAGGAGGCCAGAAGAGGGCGCCAGATCTCCTGGAACTGGAGTTATAGGCAGTTGTAAGCTAGCTGCCCTGCATGTGTCTTGTGAATTTAACCAGGATCCTCTGAAAGATCAGTTGGTGCTCTTAACTGCTGAGCCATCTCTCCAGGCCCTAGGTTTTAGTTTTAATCCTGTCACCTATTTCACTCTGAATTTGTGTAACCAGTTTTCTTCTTGTCTGGCCGTGGCTATTGCTTTCTTTGCATATGAAATAAGGATAATAACTACATTCTTGCCTTCACAAGGCTATGATGACTACTACATCAATAATAATGTTCTTAAGCCAGGCAGTGGTGGCGCACGACTTTAATCCCAGCACTCGGGAGGCAGAGGCAGGTGGATTTCTGAGTTTGAGGCCAGCCTGGTCTACAGAGTGAGTTCCAGGACAGCCAGGGCTACAACAGAGAAACCCTGTCTCGAAAAATAATAATAATAATAATAATAATAATAATAATAATAATAATAATGTTAATAACAATAATTACTAAACATGGGCAAACATTGTTTGAGTGTTAACTTTTATATTTGATCACAAAACAACTCAGAAAATATTTCCATCATTCACATTTTACAGATAAGGAAAACAAATTTAGAGATGTGGAAGAGCTAGCCCAGGATGACACTGACAATACACAACAAATTGAGAGCAGAACTTGGGACTCTAGCCTGTTCTCTTGATCAGGACTATGTGCAACACCCCTCCATGGCCTCTGCATCAGCTCCTGCCTCCAGGATCCCCCCTTATTTGAGTTTCTGCCCTGGCTTCTCTCAGTGTTAGAGTGTGACCTGAGAGTTGTAAGTGAAACAAACAGTTTCCTCCTCCAACTTGTTCATAGTTATGGTGTTGTACCATAGCAACAGAAGCCCTAAGACAGCCTGTCATGCCTACTTTAGGCCCCAGACATGTCAAGAAAGGGACACTCTCTACTCACTTCTCTTCAATGATGGTCTGCCCATTACTTCTGGTTTCTTCAATAATAAGTTTCTCTTCCTCAGGGAGTAGTACTTGTGGAACAGAATCTTTACGAGTCCCTGTAAGTGACGTCACAAGATAAGGAGTTATTATTAGAAGCTGGCCTAGGTCGTTGTTCCTTTCCTCTATAGTTACAGCAGCAACTTTCTTCATGCCCTTGTACTCAAAGGGCAAGCATGCCACTTTTACATTTTCCTAATGGGGGGACTCTAAATAACCAAATGACCCCAGACTTTTCTGTTTACCCTTTCCCAAAGAGCTCATTACTGATCACCCAGTCTCTGCGAGTCACATACCACATCCCATGATCATTGGGAATTCTTTAATCTCAGTAAAGATCAGAGTGAGAGCAGCACTGCTCTGGGGTACAACATGGTGAAAGGGTTTCAGAAGCAGCACTCATTCCTTCTGCAGTCCTCTAGGAAATGCAGACTAGCCTAAAGCTATTTTGGTGGTGGAACAGTGGAGCTGGGAGATTATCATATCAGCAACAAAACTCAAGTATCGTCACCACTCTCGGCCCACACTGTCTCTACAGCCTGGTAATCAAGGTCCTTCCTCTCTGGGTTCAGGGATGTAATCTTTGTCATAAGTATTCAATCAGTATGCAGAAGATAAATAGATGGATAAAAGAATAGATACAGAAAGCCAAGAGCAGTCAGTTCTAGGGAAACAGGACATTAGACTGGGGTGAGATAGAAGGTCCACTATGCCACTGAGATACTGGCCACATCTGAGTGTCAAGCAAGACATTAGACATTTCCCACATGTACATGGGAAAGTAAGAAAAAGGAACAAAACTAGTCTTTTCTAGGGCAGATCAAATGCCTGAGCTTTTACCTCTGAGTACATGGATAGACTCTACAGCTAGAAAAACAAGTGGTTCAGAGGCAAGGTAAGGTCAGATTTTGTATGAGGGATGTTCTTCTGGTGTCTCCTCAGCCCCATCTTCACCCTAACTTTCACAATAAAAACTTCTCTCACTTTCCTCTCCCAGCTAATCAAAAACGTGTTATTAGAACCGAGCATGCCAGAAGCTGTAGCCAGGTTGCATCTGTGGTGCAGTGTTCCTGTTCACAGTGAAATGTATTGATTTCCACATCAAATGCTTTCTTTTGTGACAGTCTGTGAGATGTGTTAGTATGTGTTAAGGCAGTCTCTTATGAAATCCCTCCCACACCAAGTCAGCAGCTGTGAAAAGTACAGCACTAGGGGACATTCATTCCCTATGCAGATGTGAGAAACTTTCTAAAGGGGCTACATTAGTAATGACATAAAGTCTGTGATGACAGAAAACAAAATATATAATCTACGTGGCCTGGACTGGGAAAGGCACACGGATTTGCCAGAAGGCATCATCTCGCTTGCAAGGCTGTCACCTGAAAGCTGCTTAGGCAAATCCCCCAACTAACAACTCTTTGAGACATTTTATACATTGTGAAGAGTCTCAGCTGAGCAGCTACATTTCCAGATTTTCAGAGCAGCTTTGAAACCTAAGTCTGATGAAGCATCGCTCACTTCAACCCGTAGCTGATGGGAGATAGTATTCTGACTTCCTTTCCTATTCTGCCTAGAAGATGAGATTAGCATCAGTTTGCAGACACAGGAGCTCTCTGGGCTCTTTAATTCCTAACTAGTGCTGGTGGAGCTATCTGTGTAGATCAAAAGACAGTGACTTTAAAACATTGTTTTCTCCTTTCTATCACCTCCAACGTTTTCTCTCTTGCATCTCTCTCTCTCTCTCTCTCTCTCTCTCTCTCTCTCTCTCTCTCTCTCTCTCTCTCTCT